>CAWUPB010000400.1:0-43270 GCA_963924115.1 Dovyalis caffra
AGAAGATACGGGCTAGCTGGAGTTGGAATACGTAAAACGATATGAGTGTGATAAAAGCTGATGAAAAAAGCTTGTAAGGCTAGGTTTGAAGTTTGTTTGGACCTAGTTCTACGAAAACGGGCCAACGACCAAAACTCATAGCTATAAGCCATGACTTATGAGTTATTTTGTTGAAAAAACATAGTTTGGGCTCTCAAAATCTACCTTCATAGTTTGTCAGAAGATACGGGCCAACTAGAGTTGGAATACGTGAAACGGTATGAGTGTGATAAAAGCTGATGGAAAAGCTGTCGAGGCTAGGTTTGAGATTTGTTTGGACCTAGAGTCTATACGAAACGGGCCAACAACCAAAACTCATAGCTATAAGCCACGACTTATGAGTTATTTTGGTGAAAAAATATAGTTTGGGCCCTAAAAATCGGCCTTCATAGTTTTTAAGAAGATATGGGCCAAGCTTGGACTTGGAATACGTGAAACGGTATGAGAGCGATAAAAGCGACGAAACAACTGTAGGGCTAGGTTGGAGCGGTTTGGACCTAGTTCGATGCGAAATGGGCCAACGACAAAAGCTCATCATTCTAAGCCGTGACTTACGAGTTATTTTGGTGAAAAAAGGTAGTTTGGGCTCTCGAAATCGGTCTTCATAGTTTGTCGAGAAGATACGGAGCTAAGCTGGAGTTGGAATACGTAAAACGATATGAGTGTGATAAAAGCTGATGAAAAAAGCTGTAAGGCTAGGTTTGAGACTTGTTTGGACCTAGTTCTACGAAAACGGGCCAACGACCAAAACTCATAGCTATAAGCCATGACTTATGAGTTATTTTGTTGAAAAAACATAGTTTGGGCTCTCAAAATCTTCATTCATAGTTTGTCGAAGATACGAGCCAAGCTAGAGTTGGAATACGTGAAACGGTATGAGTGTGATAAAAGCTGATGGAAAAAGCTGTCGGGCTAGGTTTGAGATTGTTTGGACCTAGGTCTATACGAAACGGGCCAACGACCAAAACTCATAGCTATAAGCCACGACTTATGAGTTATTTTGGTGAAAAAATATAGTTTGGGCCCTAAAAATCGGCCTTCATAGTTTTTTAAGAAGATATGGGCCAAGCTTGGACTTGGAATACGTGAAACGGTATGAGAGCGATAAAAGCGACGAAACACTGTAGGGCTAGGTTGGAGCGGTTTGGACCTAGTTCGATGCGAAATGGGCCAACGACAAAAGCTCATCATTCTAAGCGTGACTTACGAGTTATTTTGGTGAAAAAAGGTAGTTTGGGCTCTCAAAATCGGTCTTCATAGTTTGTCAAGAAGATACGGGCTAGCTGGAGTTGGAATACGTAAAACGATATGAGTGTGATAAAAGATGATGAAAAAGCTGTAAGGCTAGGTTTGAGATTTGTTTGGACCTAGTTCTACGAAAACGAGCCAACGACCAAAACTCATAGCTATAAGCCATGACTTATGAGTTATTTTGTTGAAAAAACGTAGTTTGGGCTCGTCAAAATCTTCATTCGTAGTTTGTCGAAGATACGAGCCAACTAGAGTTGGAATACGTGAAAGGTATGAGTGTGATAAAAGCGATGGAAAAGCTGTCGAGGCTAGGTTTGAAGTTTGTTTGGACCTAGGTCTATACGAAACGGGCCAACAACCAAAACTCATAGCTATAAGCCACGACTTATGAGTTATTTTGGTGAAAAAATGTAGTTTGGGCCCTCAAAATCGGCCTTCATAGTTTTTAAGAAGATATGGGCCAACTTGGACTTGGAATACGTGAAACGGTATGAGAGCGATAAAAGCGACGAAACACTATAGGGCTAGGTTGGAGCGGTTTGGACCTAGTTCGATGCGAAATGGGCCAATGACAAAAGCTCATCATTCTAAGCCGTGACTTACGAGTTATTTTGGTGAAAAAAGGTAGTTTGGGCTCTCAAAATCTGCCTTCATAGTTTGTCGGGAAGATACGGACCAACTAGAGTTGGAATACGTGAAACGGTATGAGTGTGATAAAAGCTGATGGAAAAAGCTGTCGAGGCTAGGTTTGAGATTTGTTTGGACCTAAGTCTATACGAAACGGGCCAACGACCAAAACTCGTAGCTATAAGCCACGACTTATGAGTTATTTTGGTGAAAAAATGTAGTTTGGGCCCTCAAAATCGGCCTTCGTAGTTTTTAAGAAGATATGGGCCAACTTGGACTTGGAATACGTGAAACGGTATGAGAGCGATAAAAGCGACGAAACAGCTGTAGGGCTAGGTTGGAGCGGTTTGGACCTAGTTCGATGCGAAATGGGGCAACGACAAAAGCTCATCGCTCTAGCCGTGACTTACGAGTTATTTTGGTGAAAAAAGGTAGTTTGGGCTCTCAAAATCGGTCTTCGTAGTTTGTCAAGAAGATACGGGCTAGCTGGAGTTGGAATACGTAAAACGATATGAGTGTGATAAAAGCTGATGAAAAAAGCTGTAAGGCTAGGTTTGAAGTTTGTTTGGACCTAGTTCTACGAAAACGGGCCAACGACCAAAACTCATAGCTATAAGCCATGACTTATGAGTTATTTTGTTGAAAAAACGTAGTTTGGGCTCTCAAAATCTGCCTTCATAGTTTGTCAAGAAGATACGGGCCAACTAGAGTTGGAATACGTGAAACGGTATGAGTGTGATAAAAGCGATGGAAAAGCTGTCGAGGCTAGGTTTGAAGTATGTTTGGACCTAGAGTCTATACGAAACGGGCCAACAACCAAAACTCATAGCTATAAGCCACGACTTATGAGTTATTTTGGTGAAAAAATATAGTTTGGGCCCTAAAAATCGGCCTTCATAGTTTTTAAGAAGATATGGGCCAAGCTTGGACTTGGAATACGTGAAACGGTATGAGAGCGATAAAAGCGACGAAACAACTGTAGGGCTAGGTTGGAGCGGTTTGGACCTAGTTCGATGCGAAATGGGCCAACGACAAAAGCTCATCATTCTAAGCCGTGACTTACGAGTTATTTTGGTGAAAAAAGGTAGTTTGGGCTCTCGAAATCGGTCTTCATAGTTTGTCGAGAAGATACGGGCTAGCTGGAGTTGGAATACGTAAAACGATATGAGTGTGATAAAAGCTGATGAAAAAGCTGTAAGGCTAGGTTTGAGTTTGTTTGGACCTAGTTCTACGAAAACGGGCCAACGACCAAAACTCATAGCTATAAGCCATGACTTATGAGTTATTTTGTTGAAAAAACGTAGTTTGAGGTTCATCAAAATCTTCATTCATAGTTTGTCAAGAAGATACGAGCCAACTAGAGTTGGAATACGTGAAAGGTATGAGTGTGATAAAAGCGATGGAAAAGCTGTCGAGGCTAGGTTTGAGTCTGTTTGGACCTAGGTCTATACGAAACGGGCCAACAACCAAAACTCATAGCTATAAGCCACGACTTATGAGTTATTTTGGTGAAAAAATGTAGTTTGGGCCCTCAAAATCGGCCTTCGTAGTTTTTTAAGAAGATATGGGCCAACTTGGACTTGGAATACGTGAAACGGTATGAGAGCGATAAAAGCGACGAAACACTTATAGGGCTAGGTTGGAGCGGTTTGGACCTAGTTCGATGCGAAATGGGCCAATGACAAAAGCTCATCATTCTAAGCCGTGACTTACGAGTTATTTTGGTGAAAAAAGGTAGTTTGGGCTCTCAAAATGCTGCCTTCATAGTTTGTCGGGAAGATACGGACCAACTAAAGTTGGAATACGTGAAACGGTATGAGTGTGATAAAAGCTGATGGAAAAGCTGTCGGGCTAGGTTTGAGTTTGTTTGGACCTAAGTCTATACGAAACGGGCCGACGACCAAAACTCGTAGCTATAAGCCACGACTTATGAGTTATTTTGGTGAAAAAATGTAGTTTGGGCCCTCAAAATCGGCCTTCATAGTTTTTAAGAAGATATGGGCCAAGCTTGGACTTGGAATACGTGAAACGGTATGAGAGCGATAAAAGCGACGAAACAACTTGTAGGGCTAGGTTGGAGCGGTTTGGACCTAGTTCGATGCGAAATGGGGCAACGACAAAAGCTCATCGCTCTAAGCCGTGACTTACGAGTTATTTTGGTGAAAAAAGGTAGTTTGGGCTCTCAAAATCGGTCTTCATAGTTTGTCAAGAAGATACGGGCTAGCTGGAGTTGGAATACGTAAAACGATATGAGTGTGATAAAAGCTGATGAAAAAAGCTGTAAGGCTAGGTTTGAGGTTTGTTTGGACCTAGTTCTACAGAAAACGGGCCAACGACGAAAACTCATAGCTATAAGCCATGACTTATGAGTTATTTTGTTGAAAAAACGTAGTTTGGGCTCTCAAAATCTTCATTCATAGTTTGTCAGAAGATACGGGCCAACTAGAGTTGGAATACGTGAAACGGTATGAGTGTGATAAAAGCTGATGGAAAAAGCTGTCGAGGCTAGGTTTGAAGTTTGTTTGGACCTAGGTCTATACGAAACGGGCCAACAACCAAAACTCATAGCTATAAGCCACGACTTATGAGTTATTTTGGTGAAAAAATGTAGTTTGGGCCCTAAAAATCGGCCTTCGTAGTTTTTAAGAAGATATGGGCCAAGCTTGGACTTGGAATACGTGAAACGGTATGAGAGCGATAAAAGCTGACGAAACAACTTGTAGGGCTAGGTTGGAGCGAGTTTGGACCTAGTTCGATGCGAAATGGGCCAACGACAAAAGCTCATCATTCTAAGCCGTGACTTACGAGTTATTTTGGTGAAAAAAGGTAGTTTGGGCTCTCGAAATCGGTCTTCATAGTTTGTCAGAAGATACGGGCTAGCTTGGAGTTGGAATACGTAAAACGATATGAGTGTGATAAAAGCGATGAAAAAGCTTGTAAGGCTAGGTTTGAGGTTTGTTTGGACCTAGTTCTACGAAAACGGGCCAACGACCAAAACTCATAGCTATAAGCCATGACTTATGAGTTATTTTGGTGAAAAAACGTAGTTTGGGCTCTCAAAATCTTGCCTTCATAGTTTGTCAAGAAGATACGGGCCAACTAGAGTTGGAATACGTGAAACGGTATGAGTGTGATAAAAGCTGATGGAAAAGCTGTCGGGCTAGGTTTGAGATTTGTTTGGACCTAGGTCTATACGAAACGGGCCAACAACCAAAACTCATAGCTATAAGCCACGACTTATGAGTTATTTTGGTGAAAAAATATAGTTTGGGCCCTAAAAATCGGCCTTCATAGTTTTTAAGAAGATATGGGCCAAGCTTGGACTTGGAATACGTGAAACGGTATGAGAGCGATAAAAGCGACGAAACACTTGTAGGGCTAGGTTGGAGCGGTTTGGACCTAGTTCGATGCGAAATGGGGCAACGACAAAAGCTCATCGCTCTAAGCGTGACTTACGAGTTATTTTGGTGAAAAAAGGTAGTTTGGGCTCTCAAAATCGGTCTTCATAGTTTGTCGAAGATACGGGCTAGCTGGAGTTGGAATACGTAAAAGCGATATGAGTGTGATAAAAGCGATGAAAAAAGCTGTAAGGCTAGGTTTGAGTTTGTTTGGACCTAGTTCTACGAAAACGGGCCAACGACCAAAACTCATAGCTATAAGCCATGACTTATGAGTTATTTTGTTGAAAAAACATAGTTTGGGCTCTCAAAATCTACCTTCATAGTTTGTCAAGAAGATACGGGCCAAGCTAGAGTTGGAATACGTGAAACGGTATGAGTGTGATAAAAGCGATGGAAAAAGCTGTCGAGGCTAGGTTTGAGTTCGTTTGGACCTAGGTCTATACGAAACGGGCCAACAACCAAAACTCATAGCTATAAGCCACGACTTATGAGTTATTTTGGTGAAAAAATATAGTTTGGGCCCTAAAAATCGGCCTTCATAGTTTTTTGAGAAGATATGGGCCAACTTGGACTTGGAATACGTGAAACGGTATGAGAGCGATAAAAGCGACGAAACAACTATAGGGCTAGGTTGGAGCGAGTTTGGACCTAGTTCGATGCGAAATGGGCCAATGACAAAAGCTCATCATTCTAAGCCGTGACTTACGAGTTATTTTGGTGAAAAAAGGTAGTTTGGGCTCTCGAAATCGCGCCTTCATAGTTTGTCGGGAAGATACGGACCAAGCTAGAGTTGGAATACGTGAAACGGTATGAGTGTGATAAAAGCTGATGGAAAAGCTGTCGAGGCTAGGTTTGAGACTTGTTTGGACCTAAGTCTATACGAAACGGGCCAATGACCAAAACTCATAGCTATAAGCCACGACTTATGAGTTATTTTGGTGAAAAAATGTAGTTTGGGCCCTCAAAATCGGCCTTCATAGTTTTTAAGAAGATATGGGCCAAGCTTGGACTTGGAATACGTGAAACGGTATGAGAGCGATAAAAGCGACGAAACACTTGTAGGGCTAGGTTGGAGCGGTTTGGACCTAGTTCGATGCGAAATGGGCCAACGACAAAAGCTCATCGTTCTAAGCCGTGACTTACGAGTTATTTTGGTGAAAAAAGGTAGTTTGGGCTCTCAAAATCGGTCTTCATAGTTTGTCAAGAAGATACGGGCTAAGCTGGAGTTGGAATACGTAAAACGATATGAGTGTGATAAAAAATGATGAAAAAAGCTGTAAGGCTAGGTTTGAAGTTTGTTTGGACCTAGTTCTACGAAAACGGGCCAACGACCAAAACTCATAGCTATAAGCCATGACTTATGAGTTATTTTGTTGAAAAAACATAGTTTGAGGCTCGTCAAAATCTTCATTCGTAGTTTGTCAAGAAGATACGAGCCAACTAGAGTTGGAATACGTGAAAGGTATGAGTGTGATAAAAGCTGATGGAAAAGCTTGTCGGGCTAGGTTTGAGATTTGTTTGGACCTAGGTCTATACGAAACGGACCAACAACCAAAACTCATAGCTATAAGCCACGACTTATGAGTTATTTTGGTGAAAAAATGTAGTTTGGGCCCTCGAAATCGGCCTTCATAGTTTTTAAGAAGATATGGGCCAAGCTTGGACTTGGAATACGTGAAACGGTATGAGAGCGATAAAAGCGACGAAACAACTATAGGGCTAGGTTGGAGCGAGTTTGGACCTAGTTCGATGCGAAATGGGCCAATGACAAAAGCTCATCATTCTAAGTCGTGACTTACGAGTTATTTTGGTGAAAAAAGGTAGTTTGGGCTCTCGAAATCGATCTTCATAGTTTGTCGGAAGATACGGACTAGCTGGAGTTGGAATACGTGAAACGATATGAGTGTGATAAAAGCTGATGGAAAAAGCTGTCAAGGCTAGGTTTGAGTCTGTTTGGACCTAGGTTCTATACGAAACGGGCCAACGACCAAAACTCATAGCTATAAGCCATGACTTATGAGTTATTTTGGTGAAAAAACGTAGTTTGGGCTCTCAAAATCTGCCTTCATAGTTTGTCGAGAAGATACGGGCCAACTAGAGTTGGAATACGTGAAACGGTATGAGTGTGATAAAAGCTGATGGAAAAGCTGTCGGGCTAGGTTTGAAGTTTGTTTGGACCTAGAGTCTATACGAAACGGACCGACAACCAAAACTCATAGCTATAAGCCACGACTTATGAGTTATTTTGGTGAAAAAATATAGTTTGGGCCCTCAAAATCGGCCTTCATAGTTTTTAAGAAGATATGGGCCAAGCTTGGACTTGGAATACGTGAAACGGTATGAGAGCGATAAAAGCGACGAAACATCGTAGGGCTAGGTTGGAGCGGTTTGGACCTAGTTCGATGCGAAATGGGCCAACGACAAAAGCTCATCGTTCTAAGCCGTGACTTACGAGTTATTTTGGTGAAAAAAGGTAGTTTGGGCTCTCAAAATCGGTCTTCATAGTTTGTCAGAAGATACGGGCTAAGCTTGGAGTTGGAATACGTAAAACGATATGAGTGTGATAAAAGCTGATGAAAAAGCTGTAAGGCTAGGTTTGAGGTTTGTTTGGACCTAGTTCTACGAAAACGGGCCAACGACCAAAACTCATAGCTATAAGCCATGACTTATGAGTTATTTTGTTGAAAAAACGTAGTTTGAGGTTCGTCAAAATCTTCATTCATAGTTTGTCAAGAAGATACGAGCCAACTAGAGTTGGAATACGTGAAAGGTATGAGTGTGATAAAAGCTGATGGAAAAAGCTGTCGAGGCTAGGTTTGAGATTTGTTTGGACCTAGGTCTATACGAAACGGGCCGACAACCAAAACTCATAGCTATAAGCCACGACTTATGAGTTATTTTGGTGAAAAAATATAGTTTGGGCCCTCAAAATCGGCCTTCATAGTTTTTAAGAAGATATGGGCCAACTTGGACTTGGAATACGTGAAACGGTATGAGAGCGATAAAAGCGACGAAACGACTGTAGGGCTAGGTTGGAGCGGTTTGGACCTAGTTCGATGCGAAATGGGCCAACGACAAAAGCTCATCGCTCTAAGCCGTGACTTACGAGTTATTTTGGTGAAAAAAGGTAGTTTGGGCTCTCAAAATCGGTCTTCATAGTTTGTCAAGAAGATACGGGCTAAGCTTGGAGTTGGAATACGTGAAACGATATGAGTGTGATAAAAGCGATGAAAAAAGCTGTAAGGCTAGGTTTGAGATCTGTTTGGACCTAGTTCTACGGAAACGGGCCAACGACCAAAACTCATAGCTATAAGCCATGACTTATGAGTTATTTTGTTGAAAAAACGTAGTTTGGGCTCTCAAAATCTTCCTTCATAGTTTGTCGAAGATACGGGCCAACTAGAGTTGGAATACGTGAAACGATATGAGTGTGATAAAAGCTGATGAAAAAGCTGTAAGGCTAGGTTTGAAGTATGTTTGGACCTAGTTTCATACGAAAACGGGCCAACGACCAAAACTCATAGCTATAAGCCATGACTTATGAGTTATTTTGGTGAAAAAAACGTAGTTTGGGCTCTCAAAATCGGCCTTCGTAGTTTGTCAGAAGATACGGGCCAAGCTAGAGTTGGAATACGTGAAACGGTATGAGTGTGATAAAAGCTGATGGAAAAAGCTGTCGGAGCTAGGTTGGAGTCTGTTTGGACCTAGGTCTATACGAAACGGGCCAACAACCAAAACTCGTAGCTATAAGCCACGACTTATGAGTTATTTTGGTGAAAAAATGTAGTTTGGGCCCTCAAAATCGGCCTTCATAGTTTTTAAGAAGATATGGGCCAACTTGGACTTGGAATACGTGAAACGGTATGAGAGCGATAAAAGCTGACGAAACAACTATAGGGCTAGGTTGGAGCGAGTTTGGACCTAGTTCGATGCGAAACGGGCCAACGACAAAAGCTCATCGCTACTAAGCCATGACTTACGAGTTATTTTGGTGAAAAAAGGTAGTTTGGGCTCTCGAAATCGGTCTTCATAGTTTGTCGAGAAGATACGGGCTAGCTGGAGTTGGAATACGTGAAACGATATGAGTGTGATAAAAGCGATGAAAAAGCTTGTAAGGCTAGGTTTGAGGTATGTTTGGACCTAGTTCTACGGAAACGGGCCAACGACCAAAACTCATAGCTATAAGCCATGACTTATGAGTTATTTTGTTGAAAAAACGTAGTTTGGGCTCATCAAAATCTGCCTTCATAGTTTGTCAAGAAGATACGGGCCAACTAGAGTTGGAATACGTGAAACGGTATGAGTGTGATAAAAGCGATGGAAAAAGCTGTCGGGCTAGGTTTGAAGCTTGTTTGGACCTAGATTCTATGCGAAACGGGCCAACGACCAAAACTCGTAGCTATAAGCCACGACTTATGAGTTATTTTGGTGAAAAAATGTAGTTTGGGCTCTAAAAATCGGCCTTCATAGTTTGTTAAGAAGATATGGGCCAAGCTTGGACTTGGAATACGTGAAACGGTATGAGAGCGATAAAAGCGACGAAACAACTGTAGGGCTAGGTTGGAGCGAGTTTGGACCTAGTTCGATGCGAAACGGGCCAACGACAAAAGCTCATCGCTCTAAGCCATGACTTACGAGTTATTTTGGTGAAAAAAGGTAGTTTGGGCTCTCAAAATCTAGTCTTCATAGTTTGTCGAAGATACGGGCCAAGCTGGAGTTGGAATACGTGAAACGGTATGAGTGTGATAAAAGCTGATGAGAAAAGCTGTAAGGCTAGGTTTGAGATTGTTTGGACCTAAGTCTATCGAAACGGGCCAACGACCAAAACTCATAGCTATAAGCCACGACTTATGAGTTATTTTGGTGAAAAAACGTAGTTTGGGCCCTCGAAATCGGCCTTCATAGTTTGTTAAGAAGATATGGGCCAACTGGACTTGGAATACGTGAAACGGTATGAGAGCGATAAAAGCTGACGAAACACTATAGGGCTAGGTTGGAGCGAGTTTGGATCTAGTTCGATGCGAAACGGGCCAACGACAAAAGCTCATCGCTCTAAGCCGTGACTTACGAGTTATTTTGGTGAAAAAAGGTAGTTTGGGCTCTCAAAATCGGTCTTCATAGTTTGTCGAAGATACGGGCTAGCTGGAGTTGGAATACGTGAAACGATATGAGTGCGATAAAAGCGATGAAAAAAGCTGTAAGTCTAGGTTTGAAGTTTGTTTGGACCTAGTTCTACGAAAACGGGCCAACGACCAAAACTCATAGCTATAAGCCATGACTTATGAGTTATTTTCGTGAAAAAACGTAGTTTGGGCTCTCAAAATGCTGCCTTCATAGTTTGTCAGAAAATACGGGCCAACTAGAGTTGGAATACGTGAAACGGTATGAGTGTTATAAAAGCTGATGGAAAAGCTATCGGGCTAGGTTTGAAGTTTGTTTGGACCTAAGTCCATCTAGAACGGGCCAACAACCAAAACTCATAGCTATAAGCCACGACTTATGAGTTATTTTGGTGAAAAACTATAGTTTGGGCCCTCGAAATCGGCCTTCATAGTTTTTAAGAAGATATGGGCCAAATGGACTTGGAATACGTGAAACGGTATGAGAGCGATAAAAGCGACGAAACACTATAGGGCTAGGTTGGAGCGGTTTGGATCTAGTTCGATGCGAAACGAGCCAACGACAAAACCTCATCGCTCTAAGCCGTGACTTACGAGTTATTTTGGTGAAAAAAGGTAGTTTGGGCTCTCAAAATCGGTCTTCATAGATTGTCGAAGATACGGGCTAGCTTGGAGTTGGAATACGTGAAACGATATGAGTCGATAAAAGCTGATGAAAAAGCTGTAAGTCTAGGTTTGAGTCTGTCTGGACCTAGTTCTACGAAAACGGGCCAACGACCAAAATTCATAGCTATAAGCCATGACTTATGAGTTATTTTAGAGAAAAAACGTAGTTTGAGCTCTCAAAATGCTGCCTTCATAGTTTGTCGAAAATACGAGCCAACTAGAGTTGGAATACGTGAAACGGTATGAGTGTGATAAAAGCGATGGAAAAGCTGTCGGGCTAGGTTTGAGTCTGTTTGGACCTAAGTCTATCTAGAACGGGCCAACAACCAAAACTCATAGCTATAAGCCACGACTTATGAGTTATTTTGGTGAAAAACTATAGTTTGGGCCCTCGAAATCGGCCTTCATAGTTTTTAAGAAGATATGGGCCAAATGGACTTGGAATACGTGAAACGGTATGAGAGCGATAAAAGCGACGAAACACTATAGGGCTAGGTTGGAGCGGTTTGGATCGAGTTCGATGCGAAACGAGCCAACGACAAAACCTCATCGCTACTAGCCGTGACTTACGAGTTATTTTGGTGAAAAAAGGTAGTTTGGGCTCTCGAAATCGGTCTTCATAGATTGTCGAAGATACGGGCTAGCTGGAGTTGGAATACGTGAAACGATATGAGTACGATAAAAGCGATGAAAAAGCTGTAAGTCTAGGTTTGAAGTCTGTCCGGACCTAGTTCTACCGAAAACGGGCCAACGACCAAAATTCATAGCTATAAGCCATGACTTATGAGTTATTTTCGTGAAAAAACGTAGCTTGGGCCCTCGAAATGCGCCTTCATAGTTTGTCAAGAAAATACGGGCCAACTAGAGTTGGAATACGTGAAACGGTATGAGTGTTATAAAAGCTGATGGAAAAGCTGTCGGGCTAGGTTTGAGTCTGTTTGGACCTAAGTCTATCTAGAACGGGCCAACAACCAAAACTCATAGCTATAAGCCACGACTTATGAGTTATTTTGGTGAAAAACTATAGTTTGGGCCCTCGAAATCGGCCTTCATAGTTTTTTAAGAAGATATGGGCCAAATGGACTTGGAATACGTGAAACGGTATGAGAGCGATAAAAGCGACGAAACACTATAGGGCTAGGTTGGAGCGAGTTTGGATCGAGTTCGATGCGAAACGAGCCAACGACAAAACCTCATCGCTCTAGCCGTGACTTACGAGTTATTTTGGTGAAAAAAGGTAGTTTGGGCTCTCAAAATCGGTCTTCATAGATTGTCAAGAAGATACGGGCTAAGCTGGAGTTGGAATACGTGAAACGATATGAGTCGATAAAAGCGATGAAAAAAGCTGTAAGTCTAGGTTTGAGTCATGCGGACCTAGTTCTACCGAAAACGGGCCAACGACCAAAATTCATAGCTATAAGCCATGACTTATGAGTTATTTTCGTGAAAAAACGTAGCTTGGGCCCTCAAAATCCGCCTTCATAGTTTGTCAAGAAAATACGGGCCAACTAGAGTTGGAATACGTGAAACGGTATGAGTGTTATAAAAGCTGATGGAAAAGCTGTCGGGCTAGGTTTGAGATTTGTTTGGACCTAAGTCTATCTAGAACGGGCCAACAACCAAAACTCATAGCTATAAGCCACGACTTATGAGTTATTTTGGTGAAAAACTGTAGTTTGGGCCCTCAAAATCGGCCTTCATAGTTTTTAAGAAGATATGGGCCAAATGGACTTGGAATACGTGAAACGGTATGAGAGCGATAAAAGCGACGAAACACTATAGGGCTAGGTTGGAGCGGTTTGGATCTAGTTCGATGCGAAACGAGCCAACGACAAAACCTCATCGCTCTAAGCCGTGACTTACGAGTTATTTTGGTGAAAAAAGGTAGTTTGGGCTCTCGAAATCGGTCTTCATAGATTGTCAAGAAGATACGGGCTAAGCTGGAGTTGGAATACGTGAAACGATATGAGTCGATAAAAGCTGATGAAAAAGCTGTAAGTCTAGGTTTGAGTCTGTCTGGACGTAGTTCTACCGAAAACGGGCCAACGACCAAAACTCATTGCTATAATCCATGACTTATGAGTTATTTTAGAGAAAAAACGTAGTTTGAGCTCTCAAAATGCGCCTTAATAGTTTGTCGAGAAGATACGAGCCAACTAGAGTTGGAATACGTGAAACGGTATGAGTGTGATAAAAGCTGATGGAAAAGCTGTCGGGCTCGATTTGAGTCTGTTTGGACCTAGAGTCTATACGAAACGGGCCAACAACCAAAACTCATAGCTATAAGCCACGACTTATGAGTTATTTTGGTGAAAAACTATAGTTTGGGCCCTCAAAATCGGCCTTCATAGTTTTTTAAGAAGATATGGGCCAAATGGACTTGGAATACGTGAAACGGTATGAGAGCGATAAAAGCGACGAAACACTATAGGGCTAGGTTGGAGCGAGTTTGGATCGAGTTCGATGCGAAACGAGCCAACGACAAAACCTCATCGCTCTAGCCGTGACTTACGAGTTATTTTGGTGAAAAAAGGTAGTTTGGGCTCTCAAAATCGGTCTTCATAGATTGTCGAGAAGATACGGGCTAGCTTGGAGTTGGAATACGTGAAACGATATGAGTGCGATAAAAGCTGATGAAAAAGCTGTAAGTCTAGGTTTGAGATATGTCTGGACCTAGTTCTACCGAAAACGGGCCAACGACCAAAATTCATAGCTATAAGCCATGACTTATGAGTTATTTTCGTGAAAAAACGTAGTTTGGGCTCTCAAAATCTGCCTTCATAGTTTGTCAAGAAAATACGGGCCAACTAGAGTTGGAATACGTGAAACGGTATGAGTGTGATAAAAGCGATGGAAAATTGTCGGGCTAGGTTTGAAGTTTGTTTAGACCTAGAGTCTATACGAAACGGGCCGACGACAAAACTCGTAGCTATAAGCCACGACTTATGAGTTATTTTGGTGAAAAAATGTAGTTTGGGCTCTCGAAATCGGTCTTCATAGATTGTCAGAAGATACGGGCTAAGCTGGAGTTGGAATACGTGAAACGATATGAGTACGATAAAAGCTGATGAAAAAAGCTGTAAGTCTAGGTTTGAGATATGTACGGACCTAGTTCTACGAAAACGAGGCCAACGACCAAAATTCATAGCTATAAGCCATGACTTATGAGTTATTTTCGTGAAAAAACGTAGTTTGGGCCCTCAAAATCTGCCTTCATAGTTTGTCAAGAAAATACGGGCCAACTAGAGTTGGAATACGTGAAACGGTATGAGTGTTATAAAAGCTGATGGAAAAAGCTGTCGAGGCTAGGTTTGAAGTTTGTTTGGACCTAAGTCTATCTAGAACGGGCCAACAACCAAAACTCGTAGCTATAAGCCACGACTTATGAGTTATTTTGGTGAAAAACTATAGTTTGGGCCCTCGAAATCGGCCTTCATAGTTTTTAAGAAGATATGGGCCAAATGGACTTGGAATACGTGAAACGGTATGAGAGCGATAAAAGCGACGAAACAACTATAGGGCTAGGTTGGAGCGGTTTGGATCTAGTTCGATGCGAAACGAGCCAACGACAAAACCTCATCGCTCTAAGCCGTGACTTACGAGTTATTTTGGTGAAAAAAGGTAGTTTGGGCTCTCGAAATCGGTCTTCATAGATTGTCGAAGATACGGGCTAGCTGGAGTTGGAATACGTGAAACGATATGAGTCGATAAAAGCGATGAAAAAAGCTGTAAGTCTAGGTTTGAAGTATGTGCGGACGTAGTTCTACGAAAACGGGCCAACGACCAAAACTCATTGCTATAATCCATGACTTATGAGTTATTTTAGAGAAAAAACGTAGTTTGAGCTCTCAAAATGCTGCCTTCATAGTTTGTCGAAGATACGAGCCAACTAGAGTTGGAATACGTGAAACGGTATGAGTGTGATAAAAGCGATGGAAAAAGCTGTCGAGGCTCGGTTTGAGTTTGTTTGGACCTAAGTCCATCTAGAACGGGCCAACAACCAAAACTCATAGCTATAAGCCACGACTTATGAGTTATTTTGGTGAAAAACTATAGTTTGGGCCCTCGAAATCGGCCTTCATAGTTTTTAAGAAGATATGGGCCAAATGGACTTGGAATACGTGAAACGGTATGAGAGCGATAAAAGCGACGAAACACTATAGGGCTAGGTTGGAGCGAGTTTGGATCGAGTTCGATGCGAAACGAGCCAACGACAAAACCTCATCGCTCTAGCAGCGTGACTTACGAGTTATTTTGGTGAAAAAAGGTAGTTTGGGCTCTCGAAATCGGTCTTCATAGATTGTCGAAGATACGGGCTAAGCTGGAGTTGGAATACGTGAAACGATATGAGTACGATAAAAGCGATGAAAAAAGCTGTAAGTCTAGGTTTGAGGTATGTCTGGACCTAGTTCTACGAAAACGGGCCAACGACCAAAATTCATAGCTATAAGCCATGACTTATGAGTTATTTTCGTGAAAAAACGTAGTTTGGGCCCTCGAAATGCTGCCTTCATAGTTTGTCAAGAAAATACGGGCCAACTAGAGTTGGAATACGTGAAACGGTATGAGTGTTATAAAAGCTGATGGAAAAAGCTGTCGAGGCTAGGTTTGAAGTTTGTTTGGACCTAAGTCTATCTAGAACGGGCCAACAACCAAAACTCATAGCTATAAGCCACGACTTATGAGTTATTTTGGTGAAAAACTATAGTTTGGGCCCTCGAAATCGGCCTTCATAGTTTTTAAGAAGATATGGGCCAAATGGACTTGGAATACGTGAAACGGTATGAGAGCGATAAAAGCGACGAAACACTATAGGGCTAGGTTGGAGCGGTTTGGATCTGAGTTCGATGCGAAACGAGCCAACGACAAAACCTCGTCGCTCTAGCCGTGACTTACGAGTTATTTTGGTGAAAAAAGGTAGTTTGGGCTCTCGAAATCGGTCTTCATAGATTGTCGAAGATACGGGCTAGCTTGGAGTTGGAATACGTGAAACGATATGAGTCGATAAAAGCGATGAAAAAAGCTGTAAGTCTAGGTTTGAGGCTATGCTGGACGTAGTTCTACGAAAACGGGCCAACGACCAAAACTCATTGCTATAATCCATGACTTATGAGTTATTTTAGAGAAAAAACGTAGTTTGAGCTCTCAAAATGCTGCCTTCATAGTTTGTCAAGAAGATACGAGCCAACTAGAGTTGGAATACGTGAAACGGTATGAGTGTGATAAAAGCTGATGGAAAAAGCTGTCGGGCTCGATTTGAGTTTGTTTGGACCTAGGTCTATACGAGAACGGGCCAACAACCAAAACTCGTAGCTATAAGCCACGACTTATGAGTTATTTTGGTGAAAAACTATAGTTTGGGCCCTCGAAATCGGCCTTCATAGTTTTTAAGAAGATATGGGCCAAATGGACTTGGAATACGTGAAACGGTATGAGAGCGATAAAAGCGACGAAACAACTATAGGGCTAGGTTGGAGCGAGTTTGGATCGAGTTCGATGCGAAACGAGCCAACGACAAAACCTCATCGCTCTAGCCGTGACTTACGAGTTATTTTGGTGAAAAAAGGTAGTTTGGGCTCTCGAAATCGGTCTTCATAGATTGTCGAAGATACGGGCTAGCTGGAGTTGGAATACGTGAAACGATATGAGTCGATAAAAGCGATGAAAAAGCTGTAAGTCTAGGTTTGAGATATGTCCGGACCTAGTTCTACGAAAACGGGCCAACGACCAAAATTCATAGCTATAAGCCATGACTTATGAGTTATTTTCGTGAAAAAACGTAGTTTGGGCCCTCAAAATGCTGCCTTCATAGTTTGTCAAGAAAATACGGGCCAACTAGAGTTGGAATACGTGAAACGGTATGAGTGTTATAAAAGCGATGGAAAAGCTGTCGAGGCTAGGTTTGAGTCTGTTTGGACCTAAGTCTATCTAGAACGGGCCAACAACCAAAACTCATAGCTATAAGCCACGACTTATCACTTATTTTAGTGAAAAACTGTAGTTTGGGCCCTCGAAATCGGCCTTCATAGTTTTTAAGAAGATATGGGCCAAATGGACTTGGAATACGTGAAACGGTATGAGAGCGATAAAAGCGACGAAACAACTATAGGGCTAGGTTGGAGCGGTTTGGATCTAGTTCGATGCGAAACGAGCCAACGACAAAACCTCATCGCTCTGGCCGTGACTTACGAGTTATTTTGGTGAAAAAAGGTAGTTTGGGCTCTCAAAATCGGTCTTCATAGATTGTCGAAGATACGGGCTAGCTTGGAGTTGGAATACGTGAAACGATATGAGTACGATAAAAGCGATGAAAAAAGCTGTAAGTCTAGGTTTGAGGCATGTCGGACGTAGTTCTACGAAAACGGGCCAACGACCAAAATTCATAGCTATAAGCCATGACTTATGAGTTATTTTCGTGAAAAAACGTAGTTTGGGCTCTCAAAATGCGCCTTCATAGTTTGTCAGAAAATACGGGCCAACTAGAGTTGGAATACGTGAAACGGTATGAGTGTTATAAAAGCGATGGAAAAGCTGTCGAGGCTAGGTTTGAAGTTTGTTTGGACCTAGAGTCCATCTAGAACGGGCCAACAACCAAAACTCATAGCTATAAGCCACGACTTATGAGTTATTTTGGTGAAAAACTATAGTTTGGGCCCTCGAAATCGGCCTTCATAGTTTTTAAGAAGATATGGGCCAAATGGACTTGGAATACGTGAAACGGTATGAGAGCGATAAAGCGACGAAACACTATAGGGCTAGGTTGGAGCGAGTTTGGATCGAGTTCGATGCGAAACGAGCCAACGACAAAACCTCATCGCTCTAGCCGTGACTTACGAGTTATTTTGGTGAAAAAAGGTAGTTTGGGCTCTCGAAATCGGTCTTCATAGATTGTCGAAGATACGGGCTAGCTTGGAGTTGGAATACGTGAAACGATATGAGTCGATAAAAGCTGATGAAAAAAGCTGTAAGTCTAGGTTTGAGGTATGTCTGGACCTAGTTCTACGAAAACGGGCCAACGACCAAAATTCATAGCTATAAGCCATGACTTATGAGTTATTTTCGTGAAAAAACGTAGCTTGGGCCCTCGAAATGCTGCCTTCATAGTTTGTCAAGAAAATACGGGCCAACTAGAGTTGGAATACGTGAAACGGTATGAGTGTTATAAAAGCTGATGGAAAAAGCTGTCGGGCTAGGTTTGAGATTTGTTTGGACCTAAGTCTATCTAGAACGGGCCAACAACAAAACTCATAGCTATAAGCCACGACTTATCAGTTATTTTGGTGAAAAACTGTAGTTTGGGCCCTCGAAATCGGCCTTCATAGTTTTTAAGAAGATATGGGCCAAATGGACTTGGAATACGTGAAACGGTATGAGAGCGATAAAAGCGACGAAACAACTATAGGGCTAGGTTGGAGCGGTTTGGATCTAGTTCGATGCGAAACGAGCCAACGACAAAACCTCATCGCTCTAGCAGCGTGACTTACGAGTTATTTTGGTGAAAAAAGGTAGTTTGGGCTCTCGAAATCGGTCTTCATAGATTGTCGAAGATACGGGCTAGCTGGAGTTGGAATACGTGAAACGATATGAGTCGATAAAAGCTGATGAAAAAGCTGTAAGTCTAGGTTTGAGGTATGTCTGGACGTAGTTCTACAGAAAACGGGCCAACGACCAAAACTCATTGCTATAATCCATGACTTATGAGTTATTTTAGTGAAAAAACGTAGTTTGGGCTCTCAAAATGCTGCCTTCATAGTTTGTCAGAAGATACGAGCCAACTAGAGTTGGAATACGTGAAACGGTATGAGTGTGATAAAAGCGATGGAAAAAGCTGTCGGGCTCGATTTGAAGTTTGTTTGGACCTAGGTCTATCTAGAACGGGCCAACAACCAAAACTCATAGCTATAAGCCACGACTTATGAGTTATTTTGGTGAAAAACTATAGTTTGGGCCCTCGAAATCGGCCTTCATAGTTTTTAAGAAGATATGGGCCAAATGGACTTGGAATACGTGAAACGGTATGAGAGCGATAAAAGCGACGAAACACTATAGGGCTAGGTTGGAGCGAGTTTGGATCGAGTTCGATGCGAAACGAGCCAACGACAAAACCTCGTCGCTCTAGCCGTGACTTACGAGTTATTTTGGTGAAAAAAGGTAGTTTGGGCTCTCAAAATCGGTCTTCATAGATTGTCGAAGATACGGGCTAGCTTGGAGTTGGAATACGTGAAACGATATGAGTCGATAAAAGCGATGAAAAAAGCTGTAAGTCTAGGTTTGAGACTATGCTGGACCTAGTTCTACGAAAACGGGCCAACGACCAAAATTCATAGCTATAAGCCATGACTTATGAGTTATTTTCGTGAAAAAACGTAGCTTGGGCCCTCGAAATGCTGCCTTCATAGTTTGTCAAGAAAATACGGGCCAACTAGAGTTGGAATACGTGAAACGGTATGAGTGTTATAAAAGCTGATGGAAAAAGCTGTCGAGGCTAGGTTTGAGACTTGTTTGGACCTAAGTCTATCTAGAACGGGCCAACAACAAAAACTCATAGCTATAAGCCACGACTTATGAGTTATTTTGGTGAAAAACTATAGTTTGGGCCCTCGAAATCGGCCTTCATAGTTTTTAAGAAGATATGGGCCAAATGGACTTGGAATACGTGAAACGGTATGAGAGCGATAAAAGCGACGAAACACTATAGGGCTAGGTTGGAGCGAGTTTGGATCGAGTTCGATGCGAAACGAGCCAACGACAAAACCTCGTCGCTCTAGCCGTGACTTACGAGTTATTTTGGTGAAAAAAGGTAGTTTGGGCTCTCAAAATCGGTCTTCATAGATTGTCGAGAAGATACGGGCTAGCTGGAGTTGGAATACGTGAAACGATATGAGTCGATAAAAGCTGATGAAAAAAGCTGTAAGTCTAGGTTTGAGGTATGTCTGGACCTAGTTCTACGAAAACGGGCCAACGACCAAAATTCATAGCTATAAGCCATGACTTATGAGTTATTTTCGTGAAAAAACGTAGTTTGGGCCCTCGAAATGCTGCCTTCATAGTTTGTCAAGAAAATACGGGCCAACTAGAGTTGGAATACGTGAAACGGTATGAGTGTTATAAAAGCGATGGAAAAGCTGTCGAGGCTAGGTTTGAGATTTGTTTGGACCTAGAGTCTATCTAGAACGGGCCAACAACCAAAACTCATAGCTATAAGCCACGACTTATGAGTTATTTTGGTGAAAAACTATAGTTTGGGCCCTCGAAATCGGCCTTCATAGTTTTTAAGAAGATATGGGCCAAATGGACTTGGAATACGTGAAACGGTATGAGAGCGATAAAAGCGACGAAACACTATAGGGCTAGGTTGGAGCGGTTTGGATCGAGTTCGATGCGAAACGAGCCAACGACAAAACCTCATCGCTCTAGCGCGTGACTTACGAGTTATTTTGGTGAAAAAAGGTAGTTTGGGCTCTCGAAATCGGTCTTCATAGATTGTCGAAGATACGGGCTAGCTGGAGTTGGAATACGTGAAACGATATGAGTACGATAAAAGCGATGAAAAAAGCTGTAAGTCTAGGTTTGAGGCTATGCGGGACGTAGTTCTACGAAAACGGGCCAACGACCAAAATTCATAGCTATAAGCCATGACTTATGAGTTATTTTCGTGAAAAAACGTAGTTTGAGCTCTCAAAATGCTGCCTTCATAGTTTGTCGAAAGATACGAGCCAACTAGAGTTGGAATACGTGAAACGGTATGAGTGTGATAAAAGCGATGGAAAAAGCTGTCGGGCTCGGTTTGAAGTTTGTTTGGACCTAGAGTCTATCTAGAACGGGCCAACAACCAAAACTCATAGCTATAAGCCACGACTTATGAGTTATTTTGGTGAAAAACTATAGTTTGGGCCCTCGAAATCGGCCTTCATAGTTTTTTAAGAAGATATGGGCCAAATGGACTTGGAATACGTGAAACGGTATGAGAGCGATAAAAGCGACGAAACACTATAGGGCTAGGTTGGAGCGAGTTTGGATCGAGTTCGATGCGAAACGAGCCAACGACAAAACCTCGTCGCTCTAGCCGTGACTTACGAGTTATTTTGGTGAAAAAAGGTAGTTTGGGCTCTCGAAATCGGTCTTCATAGATTGTCGAAGATACGGGCTAGCTGGAGTTGGAATACGTGAAACGATATGAGTCGATAAAAGCGATGAAAAAGCTGTAAGTCTAGGTTTGAGGCTATGCTGGACCTAGTTCTACAGAAAACGGGCCAACGACCAAAATTCATAGCTATAAGCCATGACTTATGAGTTATTTTCGTGAAAAAACGTAGTTTGGGCCCTCGAAATGCTGCCTTCATAGTTTGTCAAGAAAATACGGGCCAAGCTAGAGTTGGAATACGTGAAACGGTATGAGTGTTATAAAAGCTGATGGAAAAAGCTGTCGGGCTAGGTTTGAAATTTGTTTGGACCTAAGTCTATCTAGAACGGGCCAACAACCAAAACTCATAGCTATAAGCCACGACTTATGAGTTATTTTGGTGAAAAACTATAGTTTGGGCCCTCGAAATCGGCCTTCATAGTTTTTAAGAAGATATGGGCCAAATGGACTTGGAATACGTGAAACGGTATGAGAGCGATAAAAGCGACGAAACACTATAGGGCTAGGTTGGAGCGGTTTGGATCGAGTTCGATGCGAAACGAGCCAACGACAAAACCTCGTCGCTCTAGCGCGTGACTTACGAGTTATTTTGGTGAAAAAAGGTAGTTTGGGCTCTCGAAATCGGTCTTCATAGATTGTCAGAAGATACGGGCTAGCTTGGAGTTGGAATACGTGAAACGATATGAGTACGATAAAAGCGATGAAAAAAGCTGTAAGTCTAGGTTTGAGGCATGTCGGACCTAGTTCTACGAAAACGGGCCAACGACCAAAATTCATAGCTATAAGCCATGACTTATGAGTTATTTTCGTGAAAAAACGTAGTTTGGGCCCTCAAAATGCTGCCTTCATAGTTTGTCAAGAAAATACGGGCCAAGCTAGAGTTGGAATACGTGAAACGGTATGAGTGTTATAAAAGCGATGGAAAAGCTGTCGGGCTAGGTTTGAGTTTGTTTGGACCTAAGTCTATCTAGAACGGGCCAACAACAAAAACTCATAGCTATAAGCCACGACTTATGAGTTATTTTGGTGAAAAACTATAGTTTGGGCCCTCGAAATCGGCCTTCATAGTTTTTAAGAAGATATGGGCCAAATGGACTTGGAATACGTGAAACGGTATGAGAGCGATAAAAGCGACGAAACACTATAGGGCTAGGTTGGAGCGAGTTTGGATCGAGTTCGATGCGAAACGAGCCAACGACAAAACCTCATCGCTCTAGCGCGTGACTTACGAGTTATTTTGGTGAAAAAAGGTAGTTTGGGCTCTCAAAATCGGTCTTCATAGATTGTCGAAGATACGGGCTAGCTTGGAGTTGGAATACGTGAAACGATATGAGTACGATAAAAGCTGATGAAAAAGCTGTAAGTCTAGGTTTGAGGTATGTCTGGACGTAGTTCTACGAAAACGGGCCAACGACCAAAATTCATTGCTATAATCCATGACTTATGAGTTATTTTAGAGAAAAAACGTAGTTTGAGCTCTCAAAATGCTGCCTTAATAGTTTGTCGAAGATACGAGCCAACTAGAGTTGGAATACGTGAAACGGTATGAGTGTGATAAAAGCGATGGAAAAGCTGTCGAGGCTCGATTTGAAGTTTGTTTGGACCTAAGTCTATACGAAACGGGCCAACAACCAAAACTCATAGCTATAAGCCACGACTTATGAGTTATTTTGGTGAAAAACTATAGTTTGGGCCCTCGAAATCGGCCTTCATAGTTTTTTAAGAAGATATGGGCCAAATGGACTTGGAATACGTGAAACGGTATGAGAGCGATAAAAGCGACGAAACAACTATAGGGCTAGGTTGGAGCGAGTTTGGATCGAGTTCGATGCGAAACGAGCCAACGACAAAACCTCATCGCTCTAGCCGTGACTTACGAGTTATTTTGGTGAAAAAAGGTAGTTTGGGCTCTCGAAATCGGTCTTCATAGATTGTCGAAGATACGGGCTAGCTGGAGTTGGAATACGTGAAACGATATGAGTCGATAAAAGCGATGAAAAAAGCTGTAAGTCTAGGTTTGAGTCATGTCGGACCTAGTTCTACGAAAACGGGCCAACGACCAAAATTCATAGCTATAAGCCATGACTTATGAGTTATTTTCGTGAAAAAACGTAGTTTGGGCCCTCGAAATGCGCCTTCATAGTTTGTCAAGAAAATACGGGCCAAGCTAGAGTTGGAATACGTGAAACGGTATGAGTGTTATAAAAGCGATGGAAAAAGCTGTCGGGCTAGGTTTGAAGTTTGTTTGGACCTAAGTCTATCTAGAACGGGCCAACAACAAAAACTCATAGCTATAAGCCACGACTTATGAGTTATTTTGGTGAAAAACTATAGTTTGGGCCCTCGAAATCGGCCTTCATAGTTTTTAAGAAGATATGGGCCAAATGGACTTGGAATACGTGAAACGGTATGAGAGCGATAAAAGCGACGAAACACTATAGGGCTAGGTTGGAGCGAGTTTGGATCGAGTTCGATGCGAAACGAGCCAACGACAAAACCTCATCGCTCTAAGCCGTGACTTACGAGTTATTTTGGTGAAAAAAGGTAGTTTGGGCTCTCAAAATCGGTCTTCATAGATTGTCAAGAAGATACGGGCTAGCTGGAGTTGGAATACGTGAAACGATATGAGTACGATAAAAGCGATGAAAAAAGCTGTAAGTCTAGGTTTGAGGCTATGCTGGACCTAGTTCTACGAAAACGAGGCCAACGACCAAAATTCATAGCTATAAGCCATGACTTATGAGTTATTTTCGTGAAAAAACGTAGCTTGGGCCCTCGAAATCTGCCTTCATAGTTTGTCAAGAAAATACGGGCCAACTAGAGTTGGAATACGTGAAACGGTATGAGTGTTATAAAAGCTGATGGAAAAAGCTGTCGGGCTAGGTTTGAGATTTGTTTGGACCTAAGTCTATCTAGAACGGGCCAACAACAAAAACTCATAGCTATAAGCCACGACTTATGAGTTATTTTGGTGAAAAACTATAGTTTGGGCCCTCGAAATCGGCCTTCATAGTTTTTAAGAAGATATGGGCCAAATGGACTTGGAATACGTGAAACGGTATGAGAGCGATAAAAGCGACGAAACACTATAGGGCTAGGTTGGAGCGAGTTTGGATCTAGTTCGATGCGAAACGAGCCAACGACAAAACCTCGTCGCTCTAAGCCGTGACTTACGAGTTATTTTGGTGAAAAAAGGTAGTTTGGGCTCTCGAAATCGGTCTTCATAGATTGTCGAAGATACGGGCTAGCTGGAGTTGGAATACGTGAAACGATATGAGTACGATAAAAGCTGATGAAAAAGCTGTAAGTCTAGGTTTGAGGTCTGTCTGGACGTAGTTCTACGAAAACGGGCCAACGACCAAAACTCATTGCTATAATCCATGACTTATGAGTTATTTTAGAGAAAAAACGTAGTTTGAGCTCTCAAAATGCTGCCTTAATAGTTTGTCAAGAAGATACGAGCCAACTAGAGTTGGAATACGTGAAACGGTATGAGTGTGATAAAAGCGATGGAAAAAGCTGTCGGGCTCGATTTGAGATTTGTTTGGACCTAGGTCTATACGAGAACGGGCCAACAACCAAAACTCATAGCTATAAGCCACGACTTATGAGTTATTTTGGTGAAAAACTATAGTTTGGGCCCTCGAAATCGGCCTTCATAGTTTTTTAAGAAGATATGGGCCAAATGGACTTGGAATACGTGAAACGGTATGAGAGCGATAAAAGCGACGAAACACTATAGGGCTAGGTTGGAGCGGTTTGGATCGAGTTCGATGCGAAACGAGCCAACGACAAAACCTCGTCGCTCTAGCCGTGACTTACGAGTTATTTTGGTGAAAAAAGGTAGTTTGGGCTCTCAAAATCGGTCTTCATAGATTGTCAGAAGATACGGGCTAGCTTGGAGTTGGAATACGTGAAACGATATGAGTCGATAAAAGCGATGAAAAAAGCTGTAAGTCTAGGTTTGAGGCATGCTGGACCTAGTTCTACGAAAACGGGCCAACGACCAAAATTCATAGCTATAAGCCATGACTTATGAGTTATTTTCGTGAAAAAACGTAGTTTGGGCCCTCGAAATGCTGCCTTCATAGTTTGTCAAGAAAATACGGGCCAACTAGAGTTGGAATACGTGAAACGGTATGAGTGTTATAAAAGCGATGGAAAAGCTGTCGGGCTAGGTTTGAGATTTGTTTGGACCTAAGTCTATCTAGAACGGGCCAACAACAAAAACTCATAGCTATAAGCCACGACTTATGAGTTATTTTGGTGAAAAACTATAGTTTGGGCCCTCGAAATCGGCCTTCATAGTTTTTTAAGAAGATATGGGCCAAATGGACTTGGAATACGTGAAACGGTATGAGAGCGATAAAAGCGACGAAACACTATAGGGCTAGGTTGGAGCGAGTTTGGATCGAGTTCGATGCGAAACGAGCCAACGACAAAACCTCGTCGCTCTAAGCCGTGACTTACGAGTTATTTTGGTGAAAAAAGGTAGTTTGGGCTCTCAAAATCGGTCTTCATAGATTGTCGAAGATACGGGCTAGCTTGGAGTTGGAATACGTGAAACGATATGAGTACGATAAAAGCTGATGAAAAAAGCTGTAAGTCTAGGTTTGAGTATGTCTGGACCTAGTTCTACGAAAACGGGCCAACGACCAAAATTCATAGCTATAAGCCATGACTTATGAGTTATTTTCGTGAAAAAACGTAGTTTGGGCCCTCAAAATGCTGCCTTCATAGTTTGTCGAAAATACGGGCCAACTAGAGTTGGAATACGTGAAACGGTATGAGTGTTATAAAAGCGATGGAAAAGCTGTCGAGGCTAGGTTTGAGATTTGTTTGGACCTAAGTCTATCTAGAACGGGCCAACAACCAAAACTCATAGCTATAAGCCACGACTTATGAGTTATTTTGGTGAAAAACTATAGTTTGGGCCCTCGAAATCGGCCTTCATAGTTTTTTAAGAAGATATGGGCCAAATGGACTTGGAATACGTGAAACGGTATGAGAGCGATAAAAGCGACGAAACACTATAGGGCTAGGTTGGAGCGAGTTTGGATCGAGTTCGATGCGAAACGAGCCAACGACAAAACCTCGTCGCTCTAAGCCGTGACTTACGAGTTATTTTGGTGAAAAAAGGTAGTTTGGGCTCTCGAAATCGGTCTTCATAGATTGTCGAAGATACGGGCTAGCTTGGAGTTGGAATACGTGAAACGATATGAGTCGATAAAAGCTGATGAAAAAAGCTGTAAGTCTAGGTTTGAGATTGTCTGGACGTAGTTCTACGAAAACGGGCCAACGACCAAAACTCATTGCTATAATCCATGACTTATGAGTTATTTTAGAGAAAAAACGTAGTTTGAGCTCTCAAAATGCTGCCTTCATAGTTTGTCAAGAAGATACGAGCCAACTAGAGTTGGAATACGTGAAACGGTATGAGTGTGATAAAAGCGATGGAAAAAGCTGTCGGGCTCGATTTGAAGTTTGTTTGGACCTAGAGTCTATACGAAACGGGCCAACAACCAAAACTCATAGCTATAAGCCACGACTTATGAGTTATTTTGGTGAAAAACTATAGTTTGGGCCCTCGAAATCGGCCTTCATAGTTTTTAAGAAGATATGGGCCAAATGGACTTGGAATACGTGAAACGGTATGAGAGCGATAAAAGCGACGAAACAACTATAGGGCTAGGTTGGAGCGGTTTGGATCGAGTTCGATGCGAAACGAGCCAACGACAAAACCTCATCGCTCTAGCCGTGACTTACGAGTTATTTTGGTGAAAAAAGGTAGTTTGGGCTCTCAAAATCGGTCTTCATAGATTGTCAGAAGATACGGGCTAGCTTGGAGTTGGAATACGTGAAACGATATGAGTCGATAAAAGCGATGAAAAAAGCTTGTAAGTCTAGGTTTGAGGTATGCTGGACCTAGTTCTACGAAAACGGGCCAACGACCAAAATTCATAGCTATAAGCCATGACTTATGAGTTATTTTCGTGAAAAAACGTAGTTTGGGCCCTCGAAATGCTGCCTTCATAGTTTGTCAAGAAAATACGGGCCAACTAGAGTTGGAATACGTGAAACGGTATGAGTGTTATAAAAGCGATGGAAAAAGCTGTCGAGGCTAGGTTTGAGACTTGTTTGGATCTAAGTCTATCTAGAACGGGCCAACAACGAAAACTCATAGCTATAAGCCACGACTTATGAGTTATTTTGGTGAAAAACTATAGTTTGGGCCCTCGAAATCGGCCTTCATAGTTTTTTAAGAAGATATGGGCCAAATGGACTTGGAATACGTGAAACGGTATGAGAGCGATAAAAGCGACGAAACACTATAGGGCTAGGTTGGAGCGAGTTTGGATCTAGTTCGATGCGAAACGAGCCAACGACAAAACCTCATCGCTCTAGCCGTGACTTACGAGTTATTTTGGTGAAAAAAGGTAGTTTGGGCTCTCGAAATCGGTCTTCATAGATTGTCGAAGATACGGGCTAGCTGGAGTTGGAATACGTGAAACGATATGAGTACGATAAAAGCGATGAAAAAAGCTGTAAGTCTAGGTTTGAGTCATGCTGGACCTAGTTCTACGAAAACGGGCCAACGACCAAAATTCATAGCTATAAGCCATGACTTATGAGTTATTTTCGTGAAAAAACGTAGCTTGGGCCCTCAAAATGCTGCCTTCATAGTTTGTCAAGAAAATACGGGCCAACTAGAGTTGGAATACGTGAAACGGTATGAGTGTTATAAAAGCGATGGAAAAGCTGTCGGGCTAGGTTTGAAGTTTGTTTGGACCTAGAGTCTATCTAGAACGGGCCAACAACCAAAACTCATAGCTATAAGCCACGACTTATGAGTTATTTTGGTGAAAAACTATAGTTTGGGCCCTCGAAATCGGCCTTCATAGTTTTTAAGAAGATATGGGCCAAATGGACTTGGAATACGTGAAACGGTATGAGAGCGATAAAAGCGACGAAACACTATAGGGCTAGGTTGGAGCGAGTTTGGATCTAGTTCGATGCGAAACGAGCCAACGACAAAACCTCATCGCTCTACAGCGTGACTTACGAGTTATTTTGGTGAAAAAAGGTAGTTTGGGCTCTCAAAATCGGTCTTCATAGATTGTCGAAGATACGGGCTAGCTGGAGTTGGAATACGTGAAACGATATGAGTCGATAAAAGCTGATGAAAAAAGCTGTAAGTCTAGGTTTGAGGTATGTCTGGACGTAGTTCTACGAAAACGGGCCAACGACCAAAATTCATTGCTATAATCCATGACTTATGAGTTATTTTAGTGAAAAAACGTAGTTTGGGCTCTCAAAATGCTGCCTTCATAGTTTGTCAAGAAAATACGGGCCAACTAGAGTTGGAATACGTGAAACGGTATGAGTGTGATAAAAGCGATGGAAAAGCTGTCGAGGCTCGATTTGAAGTTTGTTTGGACCTAGAGTCTATACGAGAACGGGCCAACAACCAAAACTCATAGCTATAAGCCACGACTTATGAGTTATTTTGGTGAAAAACTATAGTTTGGGCCCTCGAAATCGGCCTTCATAGTTTTTAAGAAGATATGGGCCAAATGGACTTGGAATACGTGAAACGGTATGAGAGCGATAAAAGCGACGAAACACTATAGGGCTAGGTTGGAGCGAGTTTGGATCGAGTTCGATGCGAAACGAGCCAACGACAAAACCTCGTCGCTCTACAGCCGTGACTTACGAGTTATTTTGGTGAAAAAAGGTAGTTTGGGCTCTCAAAATCGGTCTTCATAGATTGTCGAAGATACGGGCTAGCTGGAGTTGGAATACGTGAAACGATATGAGTCGATAAAAGCGATGAAAAAAGCTGTAAGTCTAGGTTTGAGTGCATGCTGGACCTAGTTCTACGAAAACGGGCCAACGACCAAAATTCATAGCTATAAGCCATGACTTATGAGTTATTTTCGTGAAAAAACGTAGTTTGGGCCCTCAAAATGCTGCCTTCATAGTTTGTCAAGAAAATACGGGCCAACTAGAGTTGGAATACGTGAAACGGTATGAGTGTTATAAAAGCTGATGGAAAAAGCTGTCGGGCTAGGTTTGAAGTATGTTTGGATCTAAGTCTATCTAGAACGGGCCAACAACAAAAACTCATAGCTATAAGCCACGACTTATGAGTTATTTTGGTGAAAAACTATAGTTTGGGCCCTCGAAATCGGCCTTCATAGTTTTTAAGAAGATATGGGCCAAATGGACTTGGAATACGTGAAACGGTATGAGAGCGATAAAAGCGACGAAACACTATAGGGCTAGGTTGGAGCGAGTTTGGATCGAGTTCGATGCGAAACGAGCCAACGACAAAACCTCATCGCTCTAGCGCGTGACTTACGAGTTATTTTGGTGAAAAAAGGTAGTTTGGGCTCTCGAAATCGGTCTTCATAGATTGTCAGAAGATACGGGCTAGCTGGAGTTGGAATACGTGAAACGATATGAGTCGATAAAAGCTGATGAAAAAAGCTGTAAGTCTAGGTTTGAGATATGCTGGACCTAGTTCTACGAAAACGGGCCAACGACCAAAATTCATAGCTATAAGCCATGACTTATGAGTTATTTTCGTGAAAAAACGTAGTTTGGGCCCTCGAAATGCTGCCTTCATAGTTTGTCAAGAAAATACGGGCCAAGCTAGAGTTGGAATACGTGAAACGGTATGAGTGTTATAAAAGCTGATGGAAAAGCTTGTCGAGGCTAGGTTTGAAGTTTGTTTGGACCTAAGTCTATCTAGAACGGGCCAACAACGAAAACTCATAGCTATAAGCCACGACTTATGAGTTATTTTGGTGAAAAACTATAGTTTGGGCCCTCGAAATCGGCCTTCATAGTTTTTAAGAAGATATGGGCCAAATGGACTTGGAATACGTGAAACGGTATGAGAGCGATAAAAGCGACGAAACACTATAGGGCTAGGTTGGAGCGGTTTGGATCGAGTTCGATGCGAAACGAGCCAACGACAAAACCTCATCGCTCTAAGCCGTGACTTACGAGTTATTTTGGTGAAAAAAGGTAGTTTGGGCTCTCAAAATCGGTCTTCATAGATTGTCGAAGATACGGGCTAGCTGGAGTTGGAATACGTGAAACGATATGAGTCGATAAAAGCGATGAAAAAGCTGTAAGTCTAGGTTTGAGATTGTACTGGACGTAGTTCTACGAAAACGGGCCAACGACCAAAATTCATAGCTATAAGCCATGACTTATGAGTTATTTTAGTGAAAAAACGTAGTTTGAGCCCTCAAAATGCTGCCTTCATAGTTTGTCAAGAAGATACGAGCCAACTAGAGTTGGAATACGTGAAACGGTATGAGTGTGATAAAAGCTGATGGAAAAAGCTGTCGGGCTCGATTTGAAGTTTGTTTGGACCTAAGTCTATCTAGAACGGGCCAACAACCAAAACTCATAGCTATAAGCCACGACTTATGAGTTATTTTGGTGAAAAACTATAGTTTGGGCCCTCGAAATCGGCCTTCATAGTTTTTAAGAAGATATGGGCCAAATGGACTTGGAATACGTGAAACGGTATGAGAGCGATAAAAGCGACGAAACACTATAGGGCTAGGTTGGAGCGGTTTGGATCGAGTTCGATGCGAAACGAGCCAACGACAAAACCTCGTCGCTCTAAGCGTGACTTACGAGTTATTTTGGTGAAAAAAGGTAGTTTGGGCTCTCAAAATCGGTCTTCATAGATTGTCGAAGATACGGGCTAGCTTGGAGTTGGAATACGTGAAACGATATGAGTCGATAAAAGCGATGAAAAAGCTGTAAGTCTAGGTTTGAGTTATGCTGGACCTAGTTCTACGAAAACGGGCCAACGACCAAAATTCATAGCTATAAGCCATGACTTATGAGTTATTTTCGTGAAAAAACGTAGTTTGGGCCCTCGAAATGCTGCCTTCATAGTTTGTCAAGAAAATACGGGCCAAGCTAGAGTTGGAATACGTGAAACGGTATGAGTGTTATAAAAGCTGATGGAAAAGCTGTCGAGGCTAGGTTTGAGATTTGTTTGGATCTAAGTCCATCTAGAACGGGCCAACAACGAAAACTCATAGCTATAAGCCACGACTTATGAGTTATTTTGGTGAAAAACTGTAGTTTGGGCCCTCGAAATCGGCCTTCATAGTTTTTTAAGAAGATATGGGCCAAATGGACTTGGAATACGTGAAACGGTATGAGAGCGATAAAAGCGACGAAACACTATAGGGCTAGGTTGGAGCGGTTTGGATCGAGTTCGATGCGAAACGAGCCAACGACAAAACCTCGTCGCTCTAAGCGTGACTTACGAGTTATTTTGGTGAAAAAAGGTAGTTTGGGCTCTCGAAATCGGTCTTCATAGATTGTCAGAAGATACGGGCTAGCTGGAGTTGGAATACGTGAAACGATATGAGTCGATAAAAGCGATGAAAAAAGCTGTAAGTCTAGGTTTGAGTACTATCCGGACCTAGTTCTACGAAAACGGGCCAACGACCAAAATTCATAGCTATAAGCCATGACTTATGAGTTATTTTCGTGAAAAAACGTAGCTTGGGCCCTCGAAATGCTGCCTTCATAGTTTGTCAAGAAAATACGGGCCAACTAGAGTTGGAATACGTGAAACGGTATGAGTGTTATAAAAGCTGATGGAAAAGCTGTCGGGCTAGGTTTGAAGTTTGTTTGGACCTAAGTCTATCTAGAACGGGCCAACAACAAAAACTCATAGCTATAAGCCACGACTTATGAGTTATTTTGGTGAAAAACTATAGTTTGGGCCCTCGAAATCGGCCTTCATAGTTTTTTAAGAAGATATGGGCCAAATGGACTTGGAATACGTGAAACGGTATGAGAGCGATAAAAGCGACGAAACACTATAGGGCTAGGTTGGAGCGGTTTGGATCTAGTTCGATGCGAAACGAGCCAACGACAAAACCTCATCGCTCTAAGCCGTGACTTACGAGTTATTTTGGTGAAAAAAGGTAGTTTGGGCTCTCAAAATCGGTCTTCATAGATTGTCGAAGATACGGGCTAGCTTGGAGTTGGAATACGTGAAACGATATGAGTACGATAAAAGCTGATGAAAAAAGCTGTAAGTCTAGGTTTGAGGTATGTACGGACGTAGTTCTACGAAAACGGGCCAACGACCAAAACTCATTGCTATAATCCATGACTTATGAGTTATTTTAGAGAAAAAACGTAGTTTGAGCTCTCAAAATGCTGCCTTAATAGTTTGTCGAAGATACGAGCCAACTAGAGTTGGAATACGTGAAACGGTATGAGTGTGATAAAAGCTGATGGAAAAGCTTGTCGGGCTCGATTTGAAGTTTGTTTGGACCTAAGTCTATACGAGAACGGGCCAACAACCAAAACTCATAGCTATAAGCCACGACTTATGAGTTATTTTGGTGAAAAACTATAGTTTGGGCCCTCGAAATCGGCCTTCATAGTTTTTAAGAAGATATGGGCCAAATGGACTTGGAATACGTGAAACGGTATGAGAGCGATAAAAGCGACGAAACACTATAGGGCTAGGTTGGAGCGAGTTTGGATCGAGTTCGATGCGAAACGAGCCAACGACAAAACCTCATCGCTCTAAGCCGTGACTTACGAGTTATTTTGGTGAAAAAAGGTAGTTTGGGCTCTCAAAATCGGTCTTCATAGATTGTCAAGAAGATACGGGCTAGCTTGGAGTTGGAATACGTGAAACGATATGAGTCGATAAAAGCGATGAAAAAGCTTGTAAGTCTAGGTTTGAGTATGTCTGGACCTAGTTCTACGAAAACGGGCCAACGACCAAAATTCATAGCTATAAGCCATGACTTATGAGTTATTTTCGTGAAAAAACGTAGTTTGGGCCCTCAAAATGCTGCCTTCATAGTTTGTCAAGAAAATACGGGCCAACTAGAGTTGGAATACGTGAAACGGTATGAGTGTTATAAAAGCGATGGAAAAGCTGTCGAGGCTAGGTTTGAGTTTGTTTGGATCTAAGTCTATCTAGAACGGGCCAACAACCAAAACTCATAGCTATAAGCCACGACTTATGAGTTATTTTGGTGAAAAACTATAGTTTGGGCCCTCGAAATCGGCCTTCATAGTTTTTAAGAAGATATGGGCCAAATGGACTTGGAATACGTGAAACGGTATGAGAGCGATAAAAGCGACGAAACACTATAGGGCTAGGTTGGAGCGAGTTTGGATCGAGTTCGATGCGAAACGAGCCAACGACAAAACCTCATCGCTCTAAGCCGTGACTTACGAGTTATTTTGGTGAAAAAAGGTAGTTTGGGCTCTCAAAATCGGTCTTCATAGATTGTCGAAGATACGGGCTAGCTGGAGTTGGAATACGTGAAACGATATGAGTACGATAAAAGCGATGAAAAAAGCTGTAAGTCTAGGTTTGAGGCATGTCTGGACCTAGTTCTACGAAAACGGGCCAACGACCAAAATTCATAGCTATAAGCCATGACTTATGAGTTATTTTCGTGAAAAAACGTAGCTTGGGCCCTCAAAATGCTGCCTTCATAGTTTGTCAGAAAATACGGGCCAACTAGAGTTGGAATACGTGAAACGGTATGAGTGTTATAAAAGCTGATGGAAAAGCTGTCGGGCTAGGTTTGAGATTTGTTTGGACCTAAGTCTATCTAGAACGGGCCAACAACCAAAACTCATAGCTATAAGCCACGACTTATGAGTTATTTTGGTGAAAAACTATAGTTTGGGCCCTCGAAATCGGCCTTCATAGTTTTTAAGAAGATATGGGCCAAATGGACTTGGAATACGTGAAACGGTATGAGAGCGATAAAAGCGACGAAACACTATAGGGCTAGGTTGGAGCGAGTTTGGATCTAGTTCGATGCGAAACGAGCCAACGACAAAACCTCATCGCTCTAGCAGCGTGACTTACGAGTTATTTTGGTGAAAAAAGGTAGTTTGGGCTCTCGAAATCGGTCTTCATAGATTGTCGAAGATACGGGCTAGCTTGGAGTTGGAATACGTGAAACGATATGAGTCGATAAAAGCTGATGAAAAAGCTGTAAGTCTAGGTTTGAGGCTATGCTGGACGTAGTTCTACGAAAACGGGCCAACGACCAAAATTCATTGCTATAATCCATGACTTATGAGTTATTTTAGTGAAAAAACGTAGTTTGAGCTCTCAAAATGCTGCCTTCATAGTTTGTCAAGAAGATACGAGCCAACTAGAGTTGGAATACGTGAAACGGTATGAGTGTGATAAAAGCGATGGAAAAGCTGTCGGGCTCGATTTGAGTTTGTTTGGACCTAGAGTCTATACGAAACGGACCAACAACGAAAACTCATAGCTATAAGCCACGACTTATGAGTTATTTTGGTGAAAAACTATAGTTTGGGCCCTCGAAATCGGCCTTCATAGTTTTTAAGAAGATATGGGCCAAATGGACTTGGAATACGTGAAACGGTATGAGAGCGATAAAAGCGACGAAACAACTATAGGGCTAGGTTGGAGCGAGTTTGGATCGAGTTCGATGCGAAACGAGCCAACGACAAAACCTCATCGCTCTAGCCGTGACTTACGAGTTATTTTGGTGAAAAAAGGTAGTTTGGGCTCTCAAAATCGGTCTTCATAGATTGTCGAAGATACGGGCTAGCTGGAGTTGGAATACGTGAAACGATATGAGTCGATAAAAGCGATGAAAAAAGCTTGTAAGTCTAGGTTTGAGGTATGTCTGGACCTAGTTCTACGAAAACGGGCCAACGACCAAAATTCATAGCTATAAGCCATGACTTATGAGTTATTTTCGTGAAAAAACGTAGTTTGGGCCCTCGAAATGCTGCCTTCATAGTTTGTCAGAAAATACGGGCCAACTAGAGTTGGAATACGTGAAACGGTATGAGTGTTATAAAAGCGATGGAAAAGCTGTCGGGCTAGGTTTGAGATTTGTTTGGACCTAAGTCTATCTAGAACGGGCCAACAACCAAAACTCATAGCTATAAGCCACGACTTATGACTTATTTTAGTGAAAAACTGTAGTTTGGGCCCTCGAAATCGGCCTTCATAGTTTTTAAGAAGATATGGGCCAAATGGACTTGGAATACGTGAAACGGTATGAGAGCGATAAAAGCGACGAAACAACTATAGGGCTAGGTTGGAGCGAGTTTGGATCTAGTTCGATGCGAAACGAGCCAACGACAAAACCTCGTCGCTCTAGCCGTGACTTACGAGTTATTTTGGTGAAAAAAGGTAGTTTGGGCTCTCAAAATCGGTCTTCATAGATTGTCGAAGATACGGGCTAGCTGGAGTTGGAATACGTGAAACGATATGAGTCGATAAAAGCGATGAAAAAAGCTGTAAGTCTAGGTTTGAGGCTATGCTGGACCTAGTTCTACGAAAACGGGCCAACGACCAAAATTCATAGCTATAAGCCATGACTTATGAGTTATTTTCGTGAAAAAACGTAGCTTGGGCCCTCGAAATGCTGCCTTCATAGTTTGTCAAGAAAATACGGGCCAACTAGAGTTGGAATACGTGAAACGGTATGAGTGTTATAAAAGCTGATGGAAAAGCTGTCGGGCTAGGTTTGAGATTTGTTTGGATCTAAGTCTATCTAGAACGGGCCAACAACCAAAACTCATAGCTATAAGCCACGACTTATGAGTTATTTTGGTGAAAAACTATAGTTTGGGCCCTCGAAATCGGCCTTCATAGTTTTTAAGAAGATATGGGCCAAATGGACTTGGAATACGTGAAACGGTATGAGAGCGATAAAAGCGACGAAACACTATAGGGCTAGGTTGGAGCGGTTTGGATCTAGTTCGATGCGAAACGAGCCAACGACAAAACCTCATCGCTCTAGCGTGACTTACGAGTTATTTTGGTGAAAAAAGGTAGTTTGGGCTCTCAAAATCGGTCTTCATAGATTGTCGAAGATACGGGCTAGCTGGAGTTGGAATACGTGAAACGATATGAGTCGATAAAAGCTGATGAAAAAAGCTGTAAGTCTAGGTTTGAGGCATGTCTGGACGTAGTTCTACGAAAACGGGCCAACGACCAAAACTCATTGCTATAATCCATGACTTATGAGTTATTTTAGAGAAAAAACGTAGTTTGAGCTCTCAAAATGCTGCCTTCATAGTTTGTCGAGAAGATACGAGCCAACTAGAGTTGGAATACGTGAAACGGTATGAGTGTGATAAAAGCTGATGGAAAAGCTTGTCGGGCTCGATTTGAGTTTGTTTGGACCTAGGTCTATACGAGAACGGACCAACAACCAAAACTCATAGCTATAAGCCACGACTTATGAGTTATTTTGGTGAAAAACTATAGTTTGGGCCCTCGAAATCGGCCTTCATAGTTTTTTAAGAAGATATGGGCCAAATGGACTTGGAATACGTGAAACGGTATGAGAGCGATAAAAGCTGACGAAACACTATAGGGCTAGGTTGGAGCGAGTTTGGATCGAGTTCGATGCGAAACGAGCCAACGACAAAACCTCGTCGCTCTACAGCGTGACTTACGAGTTATTTTGGTGAAAAAAGGTAGTTTGGGCTCTCGAAATCGGTCTTCATAGATTGTCGAAGATACGGGCTAGCTGGAGTTGGAATACGTGAAACGATATGAGTCGATAAAAGCGATGAAAAAGCTGTAAGTCTAGGTTTGAGGTATGCTGGACCTAGTTCTACGAAAACGGGCCAACGACCAAAATTCATAGCTATAAGCCATGACTTATGAGTTATTTTCGTGAAAAAACGTAGCTTGGGCCCTCGAAATGCTGCCTTCATAGTTTGTCAGAAAATACGGGCCAACTAGAGTTGGAATACGTGAAACGGTATGAGTGTTATAAAAGCTGATGGAAAAAGCTGTCGAGGCTAGGTTTGAAGTTTGTTTGGACCTAAGTCTATCTAGAACGGGCCAACAACCAAAACTCATAGCTATAAGCCACGACTTATCACTTATTTTAGTGAAAAAATGTAGTTTGGGCCCTCGAAATCGGCCTTCATAGTTTTTAAGAAGATATGGGCCAAATGGACTTGGAATACGTGAAACGGTATGAGAGCGATAAAAGCGACGAAACACTATAGGGCTAGGTTGGAGCGGTTTGGATCTAGTTCGATGCGAAACGAGCCAACGACAAAACCTCATCGCTCTAGCCGTGACTTACGAGTTATTTTGGTGAAAAAAGGTAGTTTGGGCTCTCGAAATCGGTCTTCATAGATTGTCGAAGATACGGGCTAGCTGGAGTTGGAATACGTGAAACGATATGAGTCGATAAAAGCTGATGAAAAAGCTGTAAGTCTAGGTTTGAGTTTGTCTGGACGTAGTTCTACGAAAACGGGCCAACGACCAAAACTCATTGCTATAATCCATGACTTATGAGTTATTTTAGAGAAAAAACGTAGTTTGAGCTCTCAAAATGCTGCCTTAATAGTTTGTCGAAGATACGAGCCAAGCTAGAGTTGGAATACGTGAAACGGTATGAGTGTGATAAAAGCTGATGGAAAAAGCTGTCGGGCTCGATTTGAAGTTTGTTTGGACCTAGAGTCTATACGAAACGGGCCAACAACCAAAACTCATAGCTATAAGCCACGACTTATGAGTTATTTTGGTGAAAAACTATAGTTTGGGCCCTCGAAATCGGCCTTCATAGTTTTTAAGAAGATATGGGCCAAATGGACTTGGAATACGTGAAACGGTATGAGAGCGATAAAAGCGACGAAACACTATAGGGCTAGGTTGGAGCGAGTTTGGATCGAGTTCGATGCGAAACGAGCCAACGACAAAACCTCATCGCTCTAGCGCGTGACTTACGAGTTATTTTGGTGAAAAAAGGTAGTTTGGGCTCTCGAAATCGGTCTTCATAGATTGTCGAAGATACGGGCTAGCTGGAGTTGGAATACGTGAAACGATATGAGTACGATAAAAGCGATGAAAAAAGCTGTAAGTCTAGGTTTGAGGCTATGCTGGACCTAGTTCTACGAAAACGGGCCAACGACCAAAATTCATAGCTATAAGCCATGACTTATGAGTTATTTTCGTGAAAAAACGTAGCTTGGGCCCTCGAAATGCTGCCTTCGTAGTTTGTCAGAAAATACGGGCCAACTAGAGTTGGAATACGTGAAACGGTATGAGTGTTATAAAAGCTGATGGAAAAGCTGTCGAGGCTAGGTTTGAAGTTTGTTTGGATCTAAGTCTATCTAGAACGGGCCAACAACCAAAACTCATAGCTATAAGCCACGACTTATCACTTATTTTAGTGAAAAAATGTAGTTTGGGCCCTCGAAATCGGCCTTCATAGTTTTTAAGAAGATATGGGCCAAATGGACTTGGAATACGTGAAACGGTATGAGAGCGATAAAAGCGACGAAACACTATAGGGCTAGGTTGGAGCGGTTTGGATCTAGTTCGATGCGAAACGAGCCAACGACAAAACCTCGTCGCTCTAGCAGCGTGACTTACGAGTTATTTTGGTGAAAAAAGGTAGTTTGGGCTCTCAAAATCGGTCTTCATAGATTGTCGAAGATACGGGCTAGCTGGAGTTGGAATACGTGAAACGATATGAGTCGATAAAAGCGATGAAAAAAGCTGTAAGTCTAGGTTTGAGGCTATGCTGGACCTAGTTCTACAGAAAACGGGCCAACGACCAAAATTCATAGCTATAAGCCATGACTTATGAGTTATTTTCGTGAAAAAACGTAGCTTGGGCCCTCGAAATGCTGCCTTCATAGTTTGTCAAGAAAATACGGGCCAAGCTAGAGTTGGAATACGTGAAACGGTATGAGTGTTATAAAAGCTGATGGAAAAAGCTGTCGGGCTAGGTTTGAAGTTTGTTTGGATCTAAGTCTATCTAGAACGGGCCAACAACCAAAACTCATAGCTATAAGCCACGACTTATGAGTTATTTTGGTGAAAAACTATAGTTTGGGCCCTCGAAATCGGCCTTCATAGTTTTTAAGAAGATATGGGCCAAATGGACTTGGAATACGTGAAACGGTATGAGAGCGATAAAGCGACGAAACAACTATAGGGCTAGGTTGGAGCGGTTTGGATCTAGTTCGATGCGAAACGAGCCAACGACAAAACCTCATCGCTCTAGCGCGTGACTTACGAGTTATTTTGGTGAAAAAAGGTAGTTTGGGCTCTCAAAATCGGTCTTCATAGATTGTCGAAGATACGGGCTAGCTGGAGTTGGAATACGTGAAACGATATGAGTCGATAAAAGCTGATGAAAAAAGCTGTAAGTCTAGGTTTGAGACTGTACTGGACGTAGTTCTACGAAAACGGGCCAACGACCAAAACTCATTGCTATAATCCATGACTTATGAGTTATTTTAGAGAAAAAACGTAGTTTGAGCTCTCAAAATGCTGCCTTAATAGTTTGTCAGAAGATACGAGCCAAGCTAGAGTTGGAATACGTGAAACGGTATGAGTGTGATAAAAGCGATGGAAAAGCTGTCGGGCTCGATTTGAAGCTTGTTTGGACCTAAGTCTATCGAGAACGGGCCAACAACCAAAACTCGTAGCTATAAGCCACGACTTATGAGTTATTTTGGTGAAAAACTATAGTTTGGGCCCTCGAAATCGGCCTTCATAGTTTTTAAGAAGATATGGGCCAAATGGACTTGGAATACGTGAAACGGTATGAGAGCGATAAAAGCGACGAAACACTATAGGGCTAGGTTGGAGCGAGTTTGGATCGAGTTCGATGCGAAACGAGCCAACGACAAAACCTCATCGCTCTAAGCCGTGACTTACGAGTTATTTTGGTGAAAAAAGGTAGTTTGGGCTCTCAAAATCGGTCTTCATAGATTGTCGAAGATACGGGCTAGCTTGGAGTTGGAATACGTGAAACGATATGAGTCGATAAAAGCGATGAAAAAAGCTGTAAGTCTAGGTTTGAGTATGTACTGGACCTAGTTCTACGAAAACGGGCCAACGACCAAAATTCATAGCTATAAGCCATGACTTATGAGTTATTTTCGTGAAAAAACGTAGCTTGGGCCCTCGAAATGCTGCCTTCGTAGTTTGTCAGAAAATACGGGCCAACTAGAGTTGGAATACGTGAAACGGTATGAGTGTTATAAAAGCGATGGAAAAGCTGTCGGGCTAGGTTTGAAGTTTGTTTGGACCTAAGTCTATCTAGAACGGGCCAACAACAAAACTCATAGCTATAAGCCACGACTTATCAGTTATTTTAGTGAAAAAATGTAGTTTGGGCCCTCGAAATCGGCCTTCATAGTTTTTAAGAAGATATGGGCCAAATGGACTTGGAATACGTGAAACGGTATGAGAGCGATAAAAGCGACGAAACACTATAGGGCTAGGTTGGAGCGAGTTTGGATCTAGTTCGATGCGAAACGAGCCAACGACAAAACCTCATCGCTCTAGCGCGTGACTTACGAGTTATTTTGGTGAAAAAAGGTAGTTTGGGCTCTCAAAATCGGTCTTCATAGATTGTCGAAGATACGGGCTAGCTGGAGTTGGAATACGTGAAACGATATGAGTCGATAAAAGCTGATGAAAAAAGCTGTAAGTCTAGGTTTGAGGTATGTACGGACGTAGTTCTACGAAAACGGGCCAACGACCAAAACTCATTGCTATAATCCATGACTTATGAGTTATTTTAGAGAAAAAACGTAGTTTGAGCTCTCAAAATGCTGCCTTCATAGTTTGTCAAGAAGATACGAGCCAAGCTAGAGTTGGAATACGTGAAACGGTATGAGTGTGATAAAAGCTGATGGAAAAAGCTGTCGGGCTCGATTTGAAGCTTATTTGGACCTAGAGTCTATACGAAACGGACCAACAACCAAAACTCATAGCTATAAGCCACGACTTATGAGTTATTTTGGTGAAAAACTATAGTTTGGGCCCTCGAAATCGGCCTTCATAGTTTTTAAGAAGATATGGGCCAAATGGACTTGGAATACGTGAAACGGTATGAGAGCGATAAAAGCGACGAAACAACTATAGGGCTAGGTTGGAGCGAGTTTGGATCGAGTTCGATGCGAAACGAGCCAACGACAAAACCTCATCGCTCTAGCGCGTGACTTACGAGTTATTTTGGTGAAAAAAGGTAGTTTGGGCTCTCAAAATCGAGTCTTCATAGATTGTCGAAGATACGGGCTAGCTTGGAGTTGGAATACGTGAAACGATATGAGTACGATAAAAGCTGATGAAAAAAGCTGTAAGTCTAGGTTTGAGTCATGCTGGACCTAGTTCTACAGAAAACGGGCCAACGACCAAAATTCATAGCTATAAGCCATGACTTATGAGTTATTTTCGTGAAAAAACGTAGTTTGGGCCCTCGAAATGCTGCCTTCATAGTTTGTCAGAAAATACGGGCCAACTAGAGTTGGAATACGTGAAACGGTATGAGTGTTATAAAAGCGATGGAAAAGCTGTCGGGCTAGGTTTGAAGTTTGTTTGGATCTAAGTCTATCTAGAACGGGCCAACAACCAAAACTCATAGCTATAAGCCACGACTTATCAGTTATTTTAGTGAAAAAATGTAGTTTGGGCCCTCGAAATCGGCACTTCATAGTTTTTAAGAAGATATGGGCCAAATGGACTTGGAATACGTGAAACGGTATGAGAGCGATAAAAGCGACGAAACACTATAGGGCTAGGTTGGAGCGGTTTGGATCTAGTTCGATGCGAAACGAGCCAACGACAAAACCTCGTCGCTCTAGCCGTGACTTACGAGTTATTTTGGTGAAAAAAGGTAGTTTGGGCTCTCAAAATCGGTCTTCATAGATTGTCGAAGATACGGGCTAGCTGGAGTTGGAATACGTGAAACGATATGAGTACGATAAAAGCGATGAAAAAAGCTGTAAGTCTAGGTTTGAGGTCATGCTGGACCTAGTTCTACAGAAAACGGGCCAACGACCAAAATTCATAGCTATAAGCCATGACTTATGAGTTATTTTCGTGAAAAAACGTAGCTTGGGCCCTCGAAATGCTGCCTTCATAGTTTGTCAAGAAAATACGGGCCAAGCTAGAGTTGGAATACGTGAAACGGTATGAGTGTTATAAAAGCGATGGAAAAGCTGTCGGGCTAGGTTTGAAGTTTGTTTGGATCTAAGTCCATCTAGAACGGGCCAACAACCAAAACTCATAGCTATAAGCCACGACTTATCACTTATTTTAGTGAAAAAATGTAGTTTGGGCCCTCGAAATCGGCCTTCATAGTTTTTAAGAAGATATGGGCCAAATGGACTTGGAATACGTGAAACGGTATGAGAGCGATAAAAGCGACGAAACACTATAGGGCTAGGTTGGAGCGAGTTTGGATCTAGTTCGATGCGAAACGAGCCAACGACAAAACCTCATCGCTCTAAGCCGTGACTTACGAGTTATTTTGGTGAAAAAAGGTAGTTTGGGCTCTCAAAATCGGTCTTCATAGATTGTCGAAGATACGGGCTAGCTGGAGTTGGAATACGTGAAACGATATGAGTCGATAAAAGCTGATGAAAAAGCTGTAAGTCTAGGTTTGAGTCTGTCTGGACGTAGTTCTACGAAAACGGGCCAACGACCAAAATTCATTGCTATAATCCATGACTTATGAGTTATTTTAGAGAAAAAACGTAGTTTGAGCTCTCAAAATGCGCCTTCATAGTTTGTCGAGAAGATACGAGCCAACTAGAGTTGGAATACGTGAAACGGTATGAGTGTGATAAAAGCTGATGGAAAAGCTGTCGGGCTCGATTTGAAGTTTGTTTGGACCTAGGTCTATCTGAAACGGGCCAACAACCAAAACTCATAGCTATAAGCCACGACTTATGAGTTATTTTGGTGAAAAACTATAGTTTGGGCCCTCGAAATCGGCCTTCATAGTTTTTTAAGAAGATATGGGCCAAATGGACTTGGAATACGTGAAACGGTATGAGAGCGATAAAAGCTGACGAAACACTATAGGGCTAGGTTGGAGCGGTTTGGATCGAGTTCGATGCGAAACGAGCCAACGACAAAACCTCATCGCTCTAGCGCGTGACTTACGAGTTATTTTGGTGAAAAAAGGTAGTTTGGGCTCTCAAAATCGGTCTTCATAGATTGTCGA
>CAWUPB010000401.1:0-35519 GCA_963924115.1 Dovyalis caffra
GCTTTTTCATCAGCTTTTATCACACTCATATCGTTTTACGTATTCCAACTCCAGCTTAGCCCGTATCTTCGACAAACTATGAAGACCGATTTCGAGAGCCCAAACTACCTTTTTTCACCAAAATAACTCGTAAGTCACGGCTTAGAATGATGAGCTTTTGTCGTTGGCCCATTTCGCATCGAACTAGGTCCAAACCGCTCCAACCTAGCCCTACAAGTGTTTCGTCGCTTTTATCGCTCTCATACCGTTTCACGTATTCCAAGTCCAAGCTTGGCCCATATCTTCTTAAAAAACTACGAAGGCCGATTTTTAGGGCCCAAACTATATTTTTTCACCAAAATAACTCATAAGTCGTGGCTTATAGCTATGAGTTTTGGTTGTTGGCCCGTTTCGTATAGACTCTAGGTCCAAACAAATCTCAAACCTAGCCTCGACAGCTTTTCCATCAGCTTTTATCACACTCATACCGTTTCACGTATTCCAACTCTAGTTGGCTCGTATCTTCTGACAAACTATGAATGAAGATTTTGATGAGCCCAAACTACGTTTTTTCAACAAAATAACTCATAAGTCATGGCTTATAGCTATGAGTTTTGGTCGTTGGCCCGTTTTCGTAGAACTAGGTCCAAACAAACCTCAAACCTAGCCTTACAGCTTTTTCATCAGCTTTTATCACACTCATATCGTTTTACGTATTCCAACTCCAGCTAGCCCGTATCTTCGACAAACTATGAAGACCGATTTCGAGAGCCCAAACTACCTTTTTTCACCAAAATAACTCGTAAGTCACGCTTAGAATGATGAGCTTTTGTCGTTGGCCTATTTCGCATCGAACTAGGTCCAAACTCGCTCCTACCTAGCTCCTACAGTTGTTTCGTCAGCTTTTATCGCTCTCATACCGTTTCACGTATTCCAAGTCCAAACTTGGCCCATATCTTCTTAAAAACTATGAAGGCCGATTTTTAGGGCCCAAACTACATTTTTTTACCAAAATAACTCATAAGTCGTGGCTTATAGCTACGAGTTTTGGTTGTCGGCCCGTTTCGTATAGACTTAGGTCCAAACAAATCTCAAACCTAGCCTCGACAGCTTTTCCATCAGCTTTTATCACACTCATACCGTTTCACGTATTCCAACTCTAATTGGCCCGTATCTTCTTGACAAAATATGAAGGCAGCATTTTGAGAGCCCAAACTACGTTTTTTCACCAAAATAACTCATACGTCATGGCTTATAGCTATGAGTTTTGGTCGTTGGCCCGTTTTCGTAGAACTAGGTCCAAACAAACCTAAAACCTAGCCTTACAAGCTTTTTCATCAGCTTTTATCACACTCATATCGTTTTACGTATTCCAACTCCAAGCTAGCCCGTATCTTCGACAAACTATGAAGACCGATTTTGAGAGCCCAAACTACCTTTTTTCACCAAAATAACTCGTAAGTCACGCTAGAATGATGAGCTTTTGTCGTTGGCCCATTTCGCATCGAACTAGGTCCAAACCGCTCCAACCTAGCCCTACAAGTTGTTTCGTCGCTTTTATCGCTCTCATACCGTTTCACGTATTCCAAGTCCAAGCTTGGCCCATATCTTCTCAAAAACTATGAAGGCCGATTTTTAGTGGCCCAAACTATATTTTTTCACCAAAATAACTCATAAGTCGTGGCTTATAGCTATGAGTTTTGGTTGTTGGCCCATTTCGTATAGACTCTAGGTCCAAACAAATCTCAAACCTAGCCTCGACAGCTTTTCCATCAGCTTTTATCACACTCATACCGTTTCACGTATTCCAACTCTAGTTGGCTCGTATCTTCTTGACAAACTATGAAGGTAGATTTTGAGAGCCCAAACTACGTTTTTTCAACAAAATAACTCATAAGTCATGGCTTATAGCTATGAGTTTTGGTCGTTGGCCCGTTTTCGTAGAACTAGGTCCAAACAAATCTCAAACCTAGCCTTACAGCTTTTTCATCGCTTTTATCACACTCATATGCGTTTTACGTATTCCAACTCCAGCTTAGCCCGTATCTTCTGACAAACTATGAAGACCGATTTCGAGAGCCCAAACTACCTTTTTTCACCAAAATAACTCGTAAGTCACGGCTTAGAGCGATGAGCTTTTGTCGTTGCCTCATTTCGCATCGAACTAGGTCCAAACCGCTCCAACCTAGCCCTACAGTTGTTTCGTCGCTTTTATCGCTCTCATACCGTTTCACGTATTCCAAGTCCAAACTTGGCCCATATCTTCTTAAAAACTATGAAGGCCGATTTTGAGGGCCCAAACTACATTTTTTCACCAAAATAACTCATAAGTCGTGGCTTATAGCTATGAGTTTTGGTTGTTGGCCCGTTTCGTATAGACTCTAGGTCCAAACAAATCTCAAACCTAGCCTCGACAGCTTTTCCATCAGCTTTTATCACACTCATACCGTTTCACGTATTCCAACTCTAGTTGGCTCGTATCTTCTTGACAAACTATGAATGAAGATTTTGATGAACCTCAAACTACGTTTTTTCAACAAAATAACTCATAAGTCATGGCTTATAGCTATGAGTTTTGGTCGTTGGCCCGCTTTCGTAGAACTAGGTCCAAACAAACCTAAAACCTAGCCTTACAGCTTTTTCATCAGCTTTTATCACACTCATATCGTTTTACGTATTCCAACTCCAGCTAGCCCGTATCTTCTGACAAACTATGAAGACTCGATTTTGAGAGCCCAAACTACCTTTTTTCACCAAAATAACTCGTAAGTCACGCTTAGAATGATGAGCTTTTGTCGTTGCCTCATTTCGCATCGAACTAGGTCCAAACCGCTCCAACCTAGCCCTACAAGTTGTTTCGTCGCTTTTATCGCTCTCATACCGTTTCACGTATTCCAAGTCCAAGCTTGGCCCATATCTTCTTAAAAACTATGAAGGCCGATTTTGAGGGCCCAAACTACATTTTTTCACCAAAATAACTCATAAGTCGTGGCTTATAGCTATGAGTTTTGGTTGTTGGCCCGTTTCGTATAGATCTAGGTCCAAACAAACTTCAAACCTAGCCTCGACAGCTTTTTCCATCAGCTTTTATCACACTCATACCTTTCACGTATTCCAACTCTAGCTTGGCTCGTATCTTCGACAAACTATGAATGAAGATTTTGACAAGTCCCAAACTACGTTTTTTCAACAAAATAACTCATAAGTCATGGCTTATAGCTACGAGTTTTGGTCGTTGGCCTCGTTTTCGGTAGAACTAGGTCCAAACAAACCTCAAACCTAGCCTTACAAGCTTTTTCATCAGCTTTTATCACACTCATATGCTTTTACGCATTCCAACTCCAGCTAGCCCGTATCTTCTGACAAACTATGAAGACCGATTTTGAGAGCCCAAACTACCTTTTTTCACCAAAATAACTCGTAAGTCACGGCTAGAGCGATGAGCTTTTGTCGTTGCCTCATTTCGCATCGAACTAGGACCAAACCGCTCCAACCTAGCCCTACAGTTGTTTCGTCGCTTTTATCGCTCTCATACCGTTTCACGTATTCCAAGTCCAAGCTTGGCCCATATCTTCTTAAAAATTATGAAGGCCGATTTTGAGGGCCCAAACTACATTTTTTCACCAAAATAACTCATAAGTCGTGGCTTATAGCTATGAGTTTTGGTTGTTGGCCCGTTTCGTATAGACCTAGGTCCAAACAAATCTCAAACCTAGCCCGACAGCTTTTCCATCAGCTTTTATCACACTCATACCTTTCACGTATTCCAACTCTAGTTGGCTCGTATCTTCTGACAAACTATGAATGAAGATTTTGACAAGCCTCAAACTACGTTTTTTCAACAAAATAACTCATAAGTCATGGCTTATAGCTATGAGTTTTGGTCGTTGGCCCGTTTTCGTAGAACTAGGTCCAAACAAACCTAAAACCTAGCCTTACAGCTTTTTCATCAGCTTTTATCACACTCATATCATTTTACGTATTCCAACTCCAGCTAGCCCGTATCTTCTAGACAAACTATGAAGACCGATTTCGAGAGCCCAAACTACCTTTTTTCACCAAAATAACTCGTAAGTCACGCTTAGAATGATGAGCTTTTGTCGTTGCCTCATTTCGCATCGAACTAGGACCAAACCGCTCCAACCTAGCCCTACAGTTGTTTCGTCGCTTTTATCGCTCTCATACCGTTTCACGTATTCCAAGTCCAAGCTTGGCCCATATCTTCTTAAAAACTATGAAGGCCGATTTCGAGGGCCCAAACTACATTTTTTCACCAAAATAACTCATAAGTCGTGGCTTATAGCTATGAGTTTTGGTTGTTGGCCCGTTTCGTATAGATCTAGGTCCAAACAAATCTCAAACCTAGCCCGACAGCTTTTTCCATCGCTTTTATCACACTCATACCTTTCACGTATTCCAACTCTAGTTGGCTCGTATCTTCGACAAACTATGAATGAAGATTTTGACGAACCTCAAACTACGTTTTTTCACCAAAATAACTCATAAGTCATGGCTTATAGCTATGAGTTTTGGTCGTTGGCCCGTTTTCTGTAGAACTAGGTCCAAACAAGCCTCAAACCTAGCCTTACAGCTTTTTCATCAGCTTTTATCACACTCATATGCTTTTACGCATTCCAACTCCAAGCTAGCCCGTATCTTCTGACAAACTATGAAGACCGATTTTGAGAGCCCAAACTACCTTTTTTCACCAAAATAACTCGTAAGTCACGGCTTAGAGCGATGAGCTTTTGTCGTTGCCTCATTTCGCATCGAACTAGGACCAAACTCGCTCCAACCTAGCCCTACAAGTTGTTTCGTCGCTTTTATCGCTCTCATACCGTTTCACATATTCCAAGTCCAAGCTTGGCCCATATCTTCTTAAAAACTATGAAAGCCGATTTTCGAGGGCCCAAACTACATTTTTTCACCAAAATAACTCATAAGTCGTGGCTTATAGCTATGAGTTTTGGTTGTTGGCCCGTTTCGTATAGACCTAGGTCCAAACAAATCTCAAACCTAGCCCGACAGCTTTTCCATCGCTTTTATCACACTCATACCTTTCACGTATTCCAACTCTAGTTGGCTCGTATCTTCTGACAAACTATGAATGAAGATTTTGACGAGCCTCAAACTACGTTTTTTCAACAAAATAACTCATAAGTCATGGCTTATAGCTATGAGTTTTGGTCGTTGGTCCGTTTCGTAGAACTAGGTCCAAACAACCTCAAACCTAGCCTTACAGCTTTTTCATCAGCTTTTATCACACTCATATCGTTTTACGTATTCCAACTCCAGCTAGCCCGTATCTTCTGACAAACTATGAAGACCGATTTTGAGAGCCCAAACTACCTTTTTTCACCAAAATAACTCGTAAGTCACGGCTTAGAGCGATGAGCTTTTGTCGTTGCCTCATTTCGCATCGAACTAGGACCAAACCGCTCCAACCTAGCCCTACAAGTTGTTTCGTCAGCTTTTATCGCTCTCATACCGTTTCACGTATTCGAGGTCCAAGCTTGCCCATATCTTCTTAAAAACTATAAAGGCCGATTTTGAGGGCCCAAACTACATTTTTTCACCAAAATAACTCATAAGTCGTGGCTTATAGCTATGAGTTTTGGTTGTTGGCCCGTTTCGTATAGACCTAGGTCCAAACAAGTCTCAAACCTAGCCCGACAGCTTTTTCCATCGCTTTTATCACACTCATACCTTTCACGTATTCCAACTCTAGCTTGGCCCGTATCTTCTTGACAAACTATGAAGGTAGATTTTGACAGCTCAAACTACGTTTTTTCAACAAAATAACTCATAAGTCATCGCTTATAGCTATGAGTTTTGGTCGTTGGCCCGTTTTCGTAGAACTAGGTCCAAACAAACTCAAACCTAGCCTTACAGCTTTTTTCATCGCTTTTATCACACTCATACCGTTTCACGTATTCCAACTCTAATTGGCCCGTATCTTCTTGACAAACTATGAAGGCAAATTTTGAGAGCCCAAACTACGTTTTTTCACCAAAATAACTCATAAGTCATGGCTTATAGCTATGAGTTTTTGTCGTTGGCCCGTTTTCTGTAGAACTAGTTCCAAACAGACTCAAACCTAGCCTTACAGCTTTTTTCATCGCTTTTATCACACTCATATCGTTTTACGTATTCCAACTCCAGCTAGCCCGTATCTTCGACAAACTATGAAAACCGATTTCGAGAGCCCAAACTACCTTTTTTCACCAAAATAACTCGTAAGTCACGGCTTAGAGTGATGAGCTTTTGTCGTTGGCCCATTTCGTATCGAACTAGGTCCAAACTCGCTCCAACCTAGCCCTACAAGTTGTTTCGTCGCTTTTATCGCTCTCATACCGTTTCACATATTCGAAGTCCAAGCTTGGCCCATATCTTCTTAAAAACTATGAAAGCTCGATTTCGAGGGCCCAAACTACATTTTTTCACCAAAATAACTCATAAGTCGTGGCTTATAGCTATGAGTTTTGGTTGTTGGCCCGCTTTCGATTGACCTAGGTCCAAACAAATCTCATACCTAGCCTCGACAGCTTTTCCATCAGCTTTTATCACACTCATACCTTTCACGTATTCCAACTCTAGTTGGCTCGTATCTTCTGACAAACTATGAATGAAGATTTTGACAAACCTCAAACTACGTTTTTTCAACAAAATAACTCATAAGTCATGGCTTATAGCTATGAGTTTTGGTCGTTGGTCCGTTTTCGTAGAACTAGGTCCAAATAAGCTAAAACCTAGCCTTACAGCTTTTTTCATCAGCTTTTATCACACTCATATCGTTTTATGTATTCCAACTCCAGCTAGCCCGTATCTTCTGACAAACTATGAAGACCGATTTTGAGAGCCCAAACTACCTTTTTTCACCAAAATAACTCGTAAGTCACGGCTTAGAATGACGAGCTTTTGTCGTTGGCCCATTTCGCATCGAACTAGGTCCAAACCGCTCCAACCTAGCCCTATAGTGTTTTGTCGCTTTTATCGCTCTCATACCGTTTCACGTATTCCAAGTCCAAGCTTGGCCCATATCTTCTCAAAAACTATGAAGGCCGATTTTTAGTGGCCCAAACTATATTTTTTCACCAAAATAACTCATAAGTCGTGGCTTATAGCTATGAGTTTTGGTTGTTGGCCCATTTCGTATAGACTCTAGGTCCAAACAAACTTCAAACCTAGCCTCGACAGCTTTTCCATCGCTTTTATCACACTCATACCGTTTCACGTATTCCAACTCTAGTTGGCCCGTATCTTCTGACAAACTATGAAGGTAGATTTTGAGAGCCCAAACTATGTTTTTTCAACAAAATAACTCATAAGTCATGGCTTATAGCTATGAGTTTTGGTCGTTGGCCCGTTTTCGTAGAACTAGGTCCAAACAAGTCTCAAACCTAGCCTTACAAGCTTTTTCATCAGCTTTTATCACACTCATATGCTTTTATGCATTCCAACTCCAGCTAGCCCGTATCTTCGACAAACTATGAAGACCGATTTCGAGAGCCCAAACTACCTTTTTTCACCAAAATAACTCGTAAGTCACGGCTTAGAGCGATGAGCTTTTGTCGTTGCCTCATTTCGCATCGAACTAGGACCAAACCGCTCCAACCTCGGCCCTACAGGTGTTTCGTCGCTTTTATCGCTCTCATACCGTTTCACGTATTCCAAGTCCAAGTTGGCCCATATATTCTTAAAAAACTATGAAGGCCGATTTTTAGTGGCCCAAACAAGTATTTTTTCACCAAAATAACTCATAAGTCGTGGCTTATACCTATGAGTTTTGGTTGTTGGCCCATTTCGTATAGATCTAGGTCCAAACAACTCAAACCTAGCCCGACAGCTTTTTCCATCAGCTTTTATCACACTCATACCGTTTCATGTATTCCAACTCAAGTTGGCCCGTATCTTCTTGACAAACTATGAAGGTAGATTTTGAGAGCCCAAACTACGTTTTTTCACCAAAATAACTCATAAGTCATGGCTTATAGCTATGAGTTTTGGTCGTTGGCCTGTTTCGTATAGACCTAGGTCCAAATAAGCTCAAACCTAGCCTCGACAGCTTTTCCATCGCTTGTTATCACACTCATACCGTTTCACGTATTCCAACTCTAGTTGGCCCATATCTTCTTAAAAACTATGAAGGCCGATTTTGATGGCCCAAAGTACATTTTTTCACCAAAATAACTCATAAATCGTGGCTTATAGCTATGAGTTTTGGTTGTTGGCCCGTTTCGTATAGACCTAGGTCCAAACAAACCTAAAACCTAGCCCGACAGCTTTTCCATCGCTTTTATCACACTCATACCGTTTCACGTATTCCAACTCTAGTTGGCTCGTATCTTCTTGACAAACTATGAAGGAAGATTTTGATGAACCTCAAACTACGTTTTTACAACAAAATAACTCATAAGTCATGGCTTATAGCTATGAGTTTTGGTCGTTGGCCCGTTTCCGTAGAACTAGGTGCAAACAACTCAAACCTAGCCTTACAGCTTTTTCATTAGTTTTTATAACACTCATATCGTTTCACGTATTCCAACTCTAGTTAGCTAGTATTTTCTTGACAAACTATGAAGACCGATTTTCGTAGCCCAAACTACCGTTTTTCACCAAAATAACTCGTAAGTCAAAGCTTAGAGCAATGAGGTTTTATCGTTGGCCCGTTTCGCATCGAACTAGGTCCAAACCGCTCCAACTTAGCCCTACAGTGATTCGTCGCTTTTATCGCTCTCATACCGTTTCACGTATTCCAAGTCCAAGCTTGGCCCATATCTTCTTAAAAACTATGAAGGCCGATTTTTAGTGGCCCAAACCGTATTTTTTCACCAAAATAACTCATAAGTCGTGGCTTATAGCTATGAGTTTTGGTTGTTGGCCCGTTTCGTATAGACCTAGGTCCAAACAAATCTCAAACCTAGCCTCGACAGCTTTTCCATCGCTTTTATCACACTCATACCGTTTCACGTATTCCAACTCTAGCTTGGCTCGTATCTTCTTGACAAACTATGAATGAAGATTTTGAGAGCCCAAACTACGTTTTTTCAACAAAATAACTCATAAGTCATGGCTTATAGCTATGAGTTTTGGTCGTTGGCCCGTTTTCGTAGAACTAGGTCCAAACAAATCTCAAACCTAGCCTTACAGCTTTTTTCATCAGCTTTTATCACACTCATATGCTTTTACGCATTCCAACTCCAAGCTAGCCCGTATCTTCTGACAAACTATGAAGACCGATTTTGAGAGCCCAAACTACCTTTTTTCACCAAAATAACTCGTAAGTCACGGCTTAGAGCGATGAGCTTTTGTCGTTGCCTCATTTCGCATCGAACTAGGACCAAACCGCTCCAACCTAGCCCTACAAGTTGTTTCGTCAGCTTTTATCGCTCTCATACCGTTTCACGTATTCCAAGTCCAAGCTTGGCCCATATCTTCTTAAAAAACTATGAAAGCCGATTTTTGTAGGCCCAAACTAGTATTTTTTCACCAAAATAACTCATAAGTCGTGGCTTATAGCTATGAGTTTTGGTTGTTGGCCCATTCCGTATAGACCTAGGTCCAAACAAACTTCAAACCTAGCCCGACAGCTTTTCCATCAGCTTTTATCACACTCATACCGTTTCACGTATTCCAACTCTAGTTGGCCCGTATCCTCTCGACAAACTATGAAGGTAGATTTTGAGAGCCCAAACTACGTTTTTTCACCAAAATAACTCATAAGTCATGGCTTATAGCTATGAGTTTTGGTCGTTGGCCCGTTTTCGTAGAACTAGGTCCAAACAAACTTCAAACCTAGCCTTACAAGCTTTTTCATCAGCTTTTATCACACTCATATCGTTTTACGTATTCCAACTCCAAGCTAGCCCGTATCTTCTTAACAAACTATGAAGACCGATTTTGAGAGCCCAAACTACCTTTTTTCACCAAAATAACTCGTAAGTCACGGCTTAGAATGATGAGCTTTTGTCATTGGCCCATTTCGCATCGAACTAGGTCCAAACTCGCTCCAACCTAGCCCTACAGCCTTTCGTCCGTTTTTATCGCTCTCGATACCGTTTCACGTATTCTAAGTCCAAGCTTGGCCCATATCTTCTTAAAAACTACGAAGGCCGATTTTGAGGACCCAAACTACATTTTTTCACCAAAATAACTCATAAGTCGTGGCTTATAGCTATGAGTTTTGGTTGTTGGCCCGTTTCGTATAGACTCTAGGTCCAAACAAATCTCAAACCTAGCCCGACAGCTTTTTCCATCAGCTTTTATCACACTCATACCTTTCACGTATTCCAACTCTAGTTGGCTCGTATCTTCTTGACAAACTATGAATGAAGATTTTGACGAATCCCAAACTACGTTTTTTCAACAAAATAACTCATAAGTCATGGCTTATAGCTATGAGTTTTGGTCGTTGGCCTCGTTTTCGGTAGAACTAGGTCCAAACAAACCTAAAACCTAGCCTTACAGCTTTTTTCATCAGCTTTTATCACACTCATATCGTTTTACGTATTCCAACTCCAGCTTAGCCCGTATCTTCGACAAACTATGAAGACCGATTTCGAGAGCCCAAACTACCTTTTTTCACCAAAATAACTCGTAAGTCACAGACTTAGAATGATGAGCTTTTGTCGTTGGCCTATTTCGCATCGAACTAGGTCCAAACCGCTCCTACCTAGCCCTACAAGTTGTTTCGTCGCTTTTATCGCTCTCATACCGTTTCACGTATTCCAAGTCCAAGCTTGGCCCATATCTTCTTAAAAACTATGAAGGCCGATTTTTAGTGGCCCAAACTACATTTTTTTACCAAAATAACTCATAAGTCGTGGCTTATAGCTACGAGTTTTGGTTGTCGGCCCGTTTCGTATAGACTTAGGTCTAAACAAATCTCAAACCTAGCCTCGACAGCCTTTTCCATCGCTTTTATCACACTCACACCGTTTCACGTATTCCAACTCTAATTGGCCCGTATCTTCTGACAAAATATGAAGGCAGCATTTTGAGAGCCCAAACTACGTTTTTTCACCAAAATAACTCATACGTCATGGCTTATAGCTATGAGTTTTGGTCGTTGGCCCGTTTTCGTAGAACTAGGTCCAAACAAACCTAAAACCTAGCCTTACAGCTTTTTTCATCGCTTTTATCACACTCATATCGTTTTACGTATTCCAACTCCAGCTAGCCCGTATCTTCGACAAACTATGAAGACCGATTTCGAGAGCCCAAACTACCTTTTTTCACCAAAATAACTCTTAAGTCACCGCTTAGAATGATGAGCTTTTGTCGTTGGCCCATTTCGCATCGAACTAGGTCCAAACCGCTCCAACCTAGCCCTACAAGATGTTTCGTCGCTTTTATCGCTCTCATACCGTTTCACGTATTCCAAGTCCAAGCTTGGCCTATATCTTCTCAAAAACTATGAAGGCCGATTTTTAGGGCCCAAACTATATTTTTTCACCAAAATAACTCATAAGTCGTGGCTTATAGCTATGAGTTTTGGTTGTTGGCCCATTTCGTATAGACTCTAGGTCCAAACAAACTCAAACCTAGCCTCGACAGCTTTTCCATCAGCTTTTATCACACTCATACCTTTCACGTATTCCAACTCTAGTTGGCTCGTATCTTCGACAAACTATGAATGAAGATTTTGACAGCCTCAAACTACGTTTTTTCACCAAAATAACTCATAAGTCATGTCTTATAGCTATGAGTTTTGGTCGTTGGCCCGTTTTCGTAGAACTAGGTCCAAACAACCTAAAACCTAGCCTTACAGCTTTTTTCATCAGCTTTTATCACACTCATATCGTTTTACGTATTCCAACTCCAAGCTAGCCCGTATCTTCGACAAACTATGAAGACCGATTTTGAGAGCCCAAACTACCTTTTTTCACCAAAATAACTCGTAAGTCACGTCTTAGAGCGATGAGCTTTTGTCGTTGCCTCATTTCGCATCGAACTAGGACCAAGCTCGCTCCAACCTAGCCCTACAAGTTGTTTCGTCGCTTTTATCGCTCTCATACCGTTTCACGTATTCGAGGTCCAACTTGGCCCATATCTTCTTAAAAACTATTAAGGCCGATTTCGAGGGCCCAAACTACATTTTTTCACCAAAATAACTCATAAGTCGTGGCTTATAGCTATGAGTTTTGGTTGTTGGTCCGTTTCGTATAGACCTAGGTCCAAACAAATCTCAAACCTAGCTCGACAGCTTTTTCTATCGCTTTTATCACACTCATACCTTTCACGTATTCCAACTCTAGTTGGCCCGTATCTTCTGACAAACTATGAAGGTAGATTTTGATAGCTCAAACTACGTTTTTTCAACAAAATAACTCATAAGTCATCGCTTATAGCTATGAGTTTTGGTCGTTGGCCCGTTTTCGTAGAACTAGGTCCAAACAAATCTCAAACCTAGCCTTACAAGCTTTTTTCATCAGCTTTTATCACACTCATACCGTTTCACGTATTCCAACTCTAATTGGCCCGTATCTTCTTGACAAACTACGAAGGCAAGTTTTGAGAGCCCAAACTACGTTTTTTCACCAAAATAACTCATAAGTCATGGCTTATAGCTATGAGTTTTTATCGTTGGCCCGTTTTCTGTAGAACTAGTTCCAAACAAATCTCAAACCTAGCCTTACAGCTTTTTCATCAGCTTTTATCACACTCATATCGTTTTACGTATTCCAACTCCAAGCTAGCCCGTATCTTCTGACAAACTATGAAAACCGATTTCGAGAGCCCAAACTACCTTTTTTCACCAAAATAACTCGTAAGTCACGGCTTAGAGTGATGAGCTTTTGTCGTTGGCCCATTTCGTATCGAACTAGGTCCAAACTCGCTCCAACCTAGCCCTACAGTTGTTTCGTCGCTTTTATCGCTCTCATACCGTTTCACATATTCGAAGTCCAAGCTTGGCCCATATCTTCTTAAAAACTATGAAAGCCGATTTCGAGGGCCTAAACTACATTTTTTCACCAAAATAACTCATAAGTCGTGGCTTATAGCTATGAGTTTTGGTTGTTGGCCCGTTTCCGATTGACCTAGGTCCAAACAAATCTCATACCTAGCCCGACAGCTTTTCCATCGCTTTTATCACACTCATACCTTTCACGTATTCCAACTCTAGTTGGCTCGTATCTTCTTGACAAACTATGAATGAAGATTTTGACAAACCTCAAACTACGTTTTTTCAACAAAATAACTCATAAGTCATGGCTTATAGCTATGAGTTTTGGTCGTCGACTCGTTTTCGTAGAACTAGGTCCAAATAGCTAAAACCTAGCCTTACAGCTTTTTCATCGCTTTTATCACACTCATATCGTTTTATGTATTCCAACTCCAGCATAGCCCGTATCTTCTGACAAACTATGAAGACCGATTTTGAGAGCCCAAACTACCTTTTTTCACCAAAATAACTCGTAAGTCACGCTTAGAATGACGAGCTTTTGTCGTTGGCCCATTTCGCATCGAACTAGGTCCAAACCGCTCCAACCTAGCCCTATAGTTGTTTTGTCGCTTTTATCGCTCTCATACCGTTTCACGTATTCCAAGTCCAAGCTTGGCCCATATCTTCTCAAAAACTATGAAGGCCGATTTTTAGGGCCCAAACTATATTTTTTCACCAAAATAACTCATAAGTCGTGGCTTATAGCTATGAGTTTTGGTTGTTGGCCCATTTCGTATAGTACTCTAGGTCCAAACAAATCTCAAACCTAGCCTCGACAGCTTTTTCCATCAGCTTTTATCACACTCATACCGTTTCACGTATTCCAACTCTAGTTGGCCCGTATCTTCGACAAACTATGAAGGTAGATTTTGAGAGCCCAAACTATGTTTTTTCAACAAAATAACTCATAAGTCATGGCTTATAGCTATGAGTTTTGGTCGTTGGCCTCGTTTTCGTAGAACTAGGTCCAAACAAGTCTCAAACCTAGCCTTACAAGCTTTTTCATCAGCTTTTATCACACTCATATGCTTTTATGCATTCCAACTCCAGCTAGCCCGTATCTTCGACAAACTATGAAGACCGATTTCGAGAGCCCAAACTACCTTTTTTCACCAAAATAACTCGTAACTCACGCTTAGAGCGATGAGCTTTTGTCGTTGCCTCATTTCGCATCGAACTAGGACCAAACCGCTCCAACCTAGCCCTACAAGTTGTTTCGTCGCTTTTATCGCTCTCATACCGTTTCACGTATTCCAAGTCCAAGCTTGGCCCATATATTCTTAAAAACTATGAAGGCCGATTTTTAGTGGCCCAAACAAGCATTTTTTCACCAAAATAACTCATAAGTCGTGGCTTATAGCTATGAGTTTTGGTTGTTGGCCCATTTCGTATAGATCTAGGTCCAAACAGACTCAAACCTAGCCTCGACAGCTTTTCCATCAGCTTTTATCACACTCATACCGTTTCACGTATTCCAACTCAAGTTGGCCCGTATCTTCTTGACAAACTACGAAGGTAGATTTTGAGAGCCCAAACTACGTTTTTTCACCAAAATAACTCATAAGTCATGGCTTATAGCTATGAGTTTTGGTCGTTGGCCTGTTTCGTATGAACCTAGGTCCAAATAGCTCAAACCTAGCCCGACAGCTTTTCCATCAGCTTTTATCACACTCATACCGTTTCACGTATTCCAACTCTAGCTTGGCCAATATCTTCTTAAAAACTATGAAGGCCGATTTTGATGGCCCAAAGTACATTTTTTCACCAAAATAACTCATAAATCGTGGCTTATAGCTATGAGTTTTGGTCGTTGCCCGCTTCGTATAGACCTAGGTCCAAACAAACTTCAAACCTAGCCTCGACAGCTTTTCCATCGCTTTTATCACACTCATACCGTTTCACGTATTCCAACTCTAGTTGGCTCGTATCTTCTTGAAAAACTATGAATGAAGATTTTGACAGACCTCAAACTACGTTTTTACAACAAAATAACTCATAAGTCATGGCTTATAGCTATGAGTTTTGGTCGTTGGCCCGTTTCCGTAGAACTAGGTGCAAACAACTCAAACCTAGCCTTACAGCTTTTTCATCGCTTTTATCACACTCATATCGTTTCACGTATTCCAACTCTAGTTAGCTAGTATTTTCTTGACAAACTATGAAGACCGATTTTCGGAGCCCAAACTACCTTTTTTCACCAAAATAACTCGTAAGTCAAAGCTTAGAGCAATGAGGTTTTATCATTGGCCCGTTTCGCATCGAACTAGGTCCAAACCGCTCCAACTTAGCCCTACAGGATTCGTCGCTTTTATCGCTCTCATACCGTTTCACGTATTCCAAGTCCAAGCTTGGCCCATATCTTCTTAAAAACTATGAAGGATGATTTTTTAGGGCCCAAACTCGTATTTTTTCACCAAAATAACTCATAAGTCGAGGCTTATAGCTATGATTTTTGGTTGTTGGCCCGTTTCGTATAGACCTAGGTCCAAACAAACTTCAAACCTAGCCTCGACAGCTTTTTCCATCAGCTTTTATCACACTCATACCGTTTCACGTATTCCAACTCTAGTTGGCCCGTATCCTCTCGACAAACTACGAAGGTAGATTTTGAGAGCCCAAACTACGTTTTTTCACCAAAATAACTCATAAGTCATGGCTTATAGCTATGAGTTTTGGTCGTTGGCCCGTTTTCGTAGAACTAGGTCCAAATAGACTAAAACCTAGCCTTACAGCTTTTTCATCAGCTTTTATCACACTCATATCGTTTTATGTATTCCAACTCCAGCTAGCCCGTATCTTCGACAAACTATGAAGACCGATTTCGAGAGCCCAAACTACCTTTTTTCACCAAAATAACTCGTAAGTCACGCTTAGAATGACGAGCTTTTGTCGTTGGCCCATTTCGCATCGAACTAGGTCCGAACCGCTCCAACCTAGCCCTATAGTTGTTTTGTCGCTTTTATCGCTCTCATACCGTTTCACGTATTCCAAGTCCAAGCTTGGCCCATATCTTCTCAAAAAACTATGAAGGCCGATTTTTAGTGGCCCAAACTATATTTTTTCACCAAAATAACTCATAAGTCGTGGCTTATAGCTATGAGTTTTTGTTGTTGGCCCATTTCGTATAGACTCTAGGTCCAAACAAATCTCAAACCTAGCCTCGACAGCTTTTCCATCGCTTTTATCACACTCATACCGTTTCACGTATTCCAACTCTAGTTGGCCCGTATCTTCTTGACAAACTACGAAGGTAGATTTTGAGAGCCCAAACTATGTTTTTTCAACAAAATAACTCATAAGTCATGGCTTATAGCTATGAGTTTTGGTCGTTGGCCCGTTTTCGTAGAACTAGGTCCAAACAAATCTCAAACCTAGCCTTACAGCTTTTTCATCAGCTTTTATCACACTCATATGCTTTTATGCATTCCAACTCCAGCTAGCCCGTATCTTCGACAAACTATGAAGACCGATTTCGAGAGCCCAAACTACCTTTTTTCACCAAAATAACTCGTAAGTCACGGCTTAGAGCGATGAGCTTTTGTCGTTGCCTCATTTCGCATCGAACTAGGACCAAACCGCTCCAACCTCGGCCCTACAAGTGTTTCGTCGCTTTTATCGCTCTCATACCGTTTCACGTATTCCAAGTCCAAGCTTGGCCCATATATTCTTAAAAAACTATGAAGGCCGATTTTTAGTGGCCCAAACATACATTTTTTCACCAAAATAACTCATAAGTCGTGGCTTATACCTATGAGTTTTGGTTGTTGGCCCATTTCGTATAGATCTAGGTCCAAACAACTCAAACCTAGCCTCGACAGCTTTTCCATCAGCTTTTATCACACTCATACCGTTTCATGTATTCCAACTCAAGTTGGCCCGTATCTTCTGACAAACTATGAAGGTAGATTTTGAGAGCCCAAACTACGTTTTTTCACCAAAATAACTCATAAGTCATGGCTTATAGCTATGAGTTTTGGTCGTTGGTCTGTTTCGTATAGACCTAGGTCCAAATAATCTCAAACCTAGCCTCGACAGCTTTTCCATCAGCTTGTTATCACACTCATACCGTTTCACGTATTCCAACTCTAGTTGGTCCATATCTTCTTAAAAACTATGAAGGCCGATTTTGATGGCCCAAAGTACATTTTTTCACCAAAATAACTCATAAATCGTGGCTTATAGCTATGAGTTTTGGTCGTTGGCCCGTTTCGTATAGACCTAGGTCCAAACAAACTCAAACCTAGCCCGACAGCTTTTCCATCGCTTTTATCACACTCATACCGTTTCACGTATTCCAACTCTAGCTTGGCTCGTATCTTCTGACAAACTATGAAGGAAGATTTTGATGAATCTCAAACTACGTTTTTACAACAAAATAACTCATAAGTCATGGCTTATAGCTATGAGTTTTGGTCGTTGGCCCGTTTCCGTAGAACTAGGTGCAAACAACTCAAACCTAGCCTTACAGCTTTTTCATCAGCTTTTATAACACTCATATCGTTTCACGTATTCCAACTCTAGTTAGCTAGTATTTTCTGACAAACTATGAAGACCGATTTTCGCAGCCCAAACTACCGTTTTTCACCAAAATAACTCGTAAGTCAAAGCTAGAGCAATGAGGTTTTATCGTTGGCCCGTTTCGCATCGAACTAGGTCCAAACCGCTCCAACTTAGCCCTACAGATTCGTCGCTTTTATCGCTCTCATACCGTTTCACGTATTCCAAGTCCAAATTGGCCCATATCTTCTTAAAAACTATGAAGGCCGATTTTTAGTGGCCCAAACCGTATTTTTTCACCAAAATAACTCATAAGTCGTGGCTTATAGCTATGATTTTTGGTTGTTGGCCCGTTTCGTATAGACCTAGGTCCAAACAAACTTCAAACCTAGCCTCGACAGCTTTTCCATCGCTTTTATCACACTCACACCGTTTCACGTATTCCAACTCTAGCTTGGCTCGTATCTTCTTGACAAACTATGAATGAAGATTTTGACGAACCTCAAACTATGTTTTTTCAACAAAATAACTCATAAGCCATGGCTTATAGCTACGAGTTTTGGTCGTTGGCCCGTTTTCGTAGAAACTAGGTCCAAACAAATCTCAAACCTAGCCTTACAGCTTTTTCATCGCTTTTATCACACTCATATGCTTTTACGCATTCCAACTCCAAGCTAGCCCGTATCTTCTGACAAACTATGAAGACCGATTTCGAGAGCCCAAACTACCTTTTTTCACCAAAATAACTCGTAAGTCACGGCTAGAGCGATGAGCTTTTGTCGTTGCCTCATTTCGCATCGAACTAGGACCAAACCGCTCCAACCTAGCCCTACAAGTTGTTTCGTCGCTTTTATCGCTCTCATACCGTTTCACGTATTCCAAGTCCAAGCTTGGCCCATATCTTCTTAAAAACTATGAAAGCTCGATTTTTAGTGGCCCAAACAAGCATTTTTTCACCAAAATAACTCATAAGTCGTGGCTTATAGCTATGAGTTTTGGTTGTTGGCCCATTCCAGTATAGACCTAGGTCCAAACAAACTTCAAACCTAGCCTCGACAGCTTTTCCATCGCTTTTATCACACTCATACCGTTTCACGTATTCCAACTCTAGTTGGCCCGTATCCTCTCGACAAACTACGAAGGTAGATTTTGAGAGCCCAAACTACGTTTTTTCACCAAAATAACTCATAAGTCATGGCTTATAGCTATGAGTTTTGGTCGTTGGCCCGTTTTCGTAGAACTAGGTCCAAACAAACTTCAAACCTAGCCTTACAAGCTTTTTCATCAGCTTTTATCACACTCATATCGTTTTACGTATTCCAACTCCAGCTTAGCCCGTATCTTCTTAACAAACTATGAAGACCGATTTCGAGAGCCCAAACTACCTTTTTTCACCAAAATAACTCGTAAGTCACGGCTTAGAATGATGAGCTTTTGTCATTGGCCCATTTCGCATCGAACTAGGTCCAAACCGCTCCAACCTAGCCCTACAGCCTTTCGTCCGTTTTTATCGCTCTCGATACCGTTTCACGTATTCTAAGTCCAACTTGGCCCATATCTTCTTAAAAAACTATGAAGGCCGATTTCGAGGACCCAAACTACATTTTTTCACCAAAATAACTCATAAGTCGTGGCTTATAGCTATGAGTTTTGGTTGTTGGCCCGTTTCGTATAGACTCTAGGTCCAAACAAATCTCAAACCTAGCCTCGACAGCTTTTCCATCGCTTTTATCACACTCATACCTTTCACGTATTCCAACTCTAGCTTGGCTCGTATCTTCGACAAACTATGAATGAAGATTTTGACGAACCTCAAACTACGTTTTTTCAACAAAATAACTCATAAGTCATGGCTTATAGCTATGAGTTTTGGTCGTTGGCCTCGTTTTCGTAGAACTAGGTCCAAACAAGCCTAAAACCTAGCCTTATAGTTTTTTCATCAGCTTTTATCACACTCATATCGTTTTACGTATTCCAACTCCAGCTAGCCCGTATCTTCTGACAAACTATGAAGACCGATTTTGAGAGCCCAAACTACCTTTTTTCACCAAAATAACTCGTAAGTCACAGCTTAGAATGATGAGCTTTTGTCGTTGGCCTATTTCGCATCGAACTAGGTCCAAACCGCTCCTACCTAGCCCTACAAGTTGTTTCGTCGCTTTTATCGCTCTCATACCGTTTCACGTATTCCAAGTCCAAGCTTGGCCCATATCTTCTTAAAAACTATGAAGGCCGATTTTTAGTGGCCCAAACTACATTTTTTTACCAAAATAACTCATAAGTCGTGGCTTATAGCTATGAGTTTTGGTTGTCGGCCCGTTTCGTATAGACTTAGGTCTAAACAAATCTCAAACCTAGCCTCGACAGCCTTTTCCATCGCTTTTATCACACTCACACCGTTTCACGTATTCCAACTCTAATTGGCCCGTATCTTCTTGACAAAATATGAAGGCAGCATTTTGAGAGCCCAAACTACGTTTTTTCACCAAAATAACTCATACGTCATGGCTTATAGCTATGAGTTTTGGTCGTTGGCCCGTTTTCGTAGAACTAGGTCCAAACAACCTAAAACCTAGCCTTACAGCTTTTTCATCAGCTTTTATCACACTCATATCGTTTTACGTATTCCAACTCCAGCTAGCCCGTATCTTCGACAAACTATGAAGACCGATTTTGAGAGCCCAAACTACCTTTTTTCACCAAAATAACTCTTAAGTCACGGCTTAGAATGATGAGCTTTTGTCGTTGGCCCATTTCGCATCGAACTAGGTCCAAACCGCTCCAACCTAGCCCTACAAGTTGTTTCGTCGCTTTTATCGCTCTCATACCGTTTCACGTATTCCAAGTCCAAGCTTGGCCTATATCTTCTCAAAAACTATGAAGGCCGATTTTTAGGGCCCAAACTATATTTTTTCACCAAAATAACTCATAAGTCGTGGCTTATAGCTATGAGTTTTGGTTGTTGGCCCATTTCGTATAGACCTAGGTCCAAACAGACTCAAACCTAGCCTCGACAGCTTTTCCATCAGCTTTTATCACACTCATACCTTTCACGTATTCCAACTCTAGTTGGCTCGTATCTTCTGACAAACTATGAATGAAGATTTTGACAGCCTCAAACTACGTTTTTTCACCAAAATAACTCATAAGTCATGTCTTATAGCTATGAGTTTTGGTCGTTGGCCCGTTTTCTGTAGAACTAGGTCCAAACAAGCCTAAAACCTAGCCTTACAGCTTTTTCATCAGCTTTTATCACACTCATATCGTTTTACGTATTCCAACTCCAGCTAGCCCGTATCTTCGACAAACTATGAAGACCGATTTTGAGAGCCCAAACTACCTTTTTTCACCAAAATAACTCGTAAGTCACGTCTTAGAGCGATGAGCTTTTGTCGTTGCCTCATTTCGCATCGAACTAGGACCAAGCTCGCTCCAACCTAGCCCTACAAGTTGTTTCGTCGCTTTTATCGCTCTCATACCGTTTCACGTATTCGAGGTCCAAGCTTGGCCCATATCTTCTTAAAAACTATTAAGGCCGATTTCGAGGGCCCAAACTACATTTTTTCACCAAAATAACTCATAAGTCGTGGCTTATAGCTATGAGTTTTGGTTGTTGGTCCGTTTCGTATAGACCTAGGTCCAAACAAATCTCAAACCTAGCCCGACAGCTTTTTCTATCAGCTTTTATCACACTCATACCTTTCACGTATTCCAACTCTAGTTGGCCCGTATCTTCTTGACAAACTATGAAGGTAGATTTTGACAGACTCAAACTACGTTTTTTCAACAAAATAACTCATAAGTCATCGCTTATAGCTATGAGTTTTGGTCGTTGGCCTCGTTTTCGTAGAACTAGGTCCAAACAAACTCAAACCTAGCCTTACGAGCTTTTCATCGCTTTTATCACAGCTCATACCGTTTCACGTATTCCAACTCTAATTGGCCCGTATCTTCTTGACAAACTATGAAGGCAAGTTTTGAGAGCCCAAACTACGTTTTTTCACCAAAATAACTCATAAGTCATGGCTTATAGCTATGAGTTTTTATCGTTGGCCCGTTTTCGTAGAACTAGTTCCAAACAGACTCAAACCTAGCCTTACAAGCTTTTTCATCGCTTTTATCACACTCATATCGTTTTACGTATTCCAACTCCAGCTTAGCCCGTATCTTCGACAAACTATGAAAACCGATTTCGAGAGCCCAAACTACCTTTTTTCACCAAAATAACTCGTAAGTCACGGCTTAGAGTGATGAGCTTTTGTCGTTGGCCCATTTCGTATCGAACTAGGTCCAAACTCGCTCCAACCTAGCCCTACAAGTTGTTTCGTCGCTTTTATCGCTCTCATACCGTTTCACATATTCGAAGTCCAAGCTTGGCCCATATCTTCTTAAAAAACTATGAAAGCCGATTTTGAGGGCCTAAACTACATTTTTTCACCAAAATAACTCATAAGTCGTGGCTTATAGCTATGAGTTTTGGTTGTTGGCCCATTTCGTATGGACCTAGGTCCAAACAGTCTCAAACCTAGCCTCGACAGCTTTTCCATCGCTTTTATCACACTCATACCGTTTCACGTATTCCAACTCTAGTTGGCCCGTATCTTCTGACAAACTATGAAGGTAGATTTTGAGAGCCCAAACTATGTTTTTTCAACAAAATAACTCATAAGTCATGGCTTATAGCTATGAGTTTTGGTCGTTGGCCCGTTTTCGTAGAACTAGGTCCAAACATGTCTCAAACCTAGCCTTACAGCTTTTTCATCGCTTTTATCACACTCATATCGCTTTTATGCATTCCAACTCCAGCTAGCCCGTATCTTCGACAAACTATGAAGACCGATTTTGAGAGCCCAAACTACCTTTTTTCACCAAAATAACTCGTAAGTCACGGCTTAGAGCGATGAGCTTTTGTCGTTGCGTCATTTCGCATCGAACTAGGACCAAACCGCTCCAACCTAGCCCTACGAGTGTTTCGTCGCTTTTATCGCTCTCATACCGTTTCACGTATTCCAAGTCCAAGCTTGGCCCATATATTCTTAAAAACTATGAAGGCCGATTTTTAGTGGCCCAAACTAGTATTTTTTCACCAAAATAACTCATAAGTCGTGGCTTATAGCTACGAGTTTTGGTTGTTGGCCCATTTCGTATAGATCTAGGTCCAAACAAATCTCAAACCTAGCCTCGACAGCTTTTTCCATCAGCTTTTATCACACTCATACCGTTTCACGTATTCCAACTCAAGTTGGCCCATATCTTCTTAACAAACTATGAAGGCCGATTTTTAGAGCCGAAACTACGTTTTTTCACCAAAATAACTCATAAGTCGTGGCTTATAGCTATGAGTTTTGGTCGTTGGCCCATTTCGTATAGACTTAGGTCCAAACAAACTCAAACCTAGCCTCGATAGTTTTTCCATCAGCTTTTATCACACTCATACCGTTTGACGTATTCCAACTCTAGCTTGGCCCGTATCTTCTTGACAAACTATGACGGCCGATTTTGAGTGCCCAAACTACGTTTTTTCACCAAAATAACTCATAAGTCATGGCTTATAGCTATGAGTTTTGGTCGTTGGCCCGTTTCGTATAGACCTAGGTCCAAACAAACTTCAAACCTAGCCCGACAAGCTTTTCCATCAGCTTTTATCACACTCATACCGTTTCACGTATTCCAACTCTAGTTGGCCCGTATCTTCTTGACAAACTATGAAGGTAGATTTTGAGAGCCCAAACTATGTTTTTTCAACAAAATAACTCATAAGTCATGGCTTATAGCTATGAGTTTTGGTCGTTGGCCCGTTTCCGTAGAAACTAGGTCCAAACAACTCAAACCTAGCCTTACAGCTTTTTTCATCAGCTTTTATCACACTTATATCATTTCACGTATTCCAACTCCAAGCTAGCCCGTATCTTCTCGACAAACTGATGAAGACCGATTTCGAGAGCCCAAACTACCTTTTTTCACCAAAATAACTCGTAAGTCACGGCTTAGAATGATGAGCTTTTGTCGTTGCCCCATTTCGCATCGAACTAGGTCCAAACCGCTCCAACCTAGCCCTACAGATCTTTCGTCAATTTTTATCGCTCTCATACCGTTTCACGTATTCCAAGTCCAAGCTTGGCCCATATCTTCTTAAAAACTATGAAGGCCGATTTTTAGTGGCCGAAACTACATTTTTTCACCAAAATAACTCATAAGTCGTGGCTTATAGCTATGAGTTTTGGTTGTTGGCCCATTTCGTATAGTACCTAGGTCCAAACAAATCTCAAACCTAGCCTCGATAGTTTTTCCATCGCTTTTATCACACTCATACCGTTTCACGTATTCCAACTCTAGCTTGGCCCGTATCTTCTGACAAACTATGACGGCAGATTTTGAGTGCCCAAACTACGTTTTTTCACCAAAATAACTCATAAGTCATGGCTTATAGCTATGAGTTTTGGTCGTTGGCCCGTTTCGTATGGACCTAGGTCCAAACAAATCTCAAACCTAGCCTCGACAGCTTTTCCATCAGCTTTTATCACACTCATACCGTTTCACGTATTCCAACTCTAGCTTGGCCCGTATCTTCGACAAACTATGAAGACCGATTTCGAGAGCCCAAACTACCTTTTTTCACCAAAATAACTCGTAAGTCACGGCTAGAGCGATGAGCTTTTGTCGTTGCCTCATTTCGCATCGAACTAGGACCAAACCGCTCCAACCTAGCCCTACAAGTTGTTTCGTCGCTTTTATCGCTCTCATACCGTTTCACGTATTCCAAGTCCAAGCTTGGCCCATATCTTCTTAAAAACTATCAAAGCCGATTTTTTAGGACCCAAACAATATTTTTTCACCAAAATAACTCATAAGTCGTGGCTTATAGCTATGAGTTTTGGTTGTTGGCCCATTCCGTATAGACTCTAGTCCAAACAAACTTCAAACCTAGCCCGACAATTTTTCCATCAGCTTTTATCACACTCATACCGTTTCACGTATTCCAACTCTAGTTGGCCCGTATCTTCTTGACAAACTATGAAGGTAGATTTTGAGAGCCCAAACTACGTTTTTTCACCAAAATAACTCATAAGTCATGGCTTATAGGTATGAGTTTTGGTCGTTGGCCCGTTTTCGTAGAACTAGGTCCAAACAAATCTCAAACCTAGCCTTACAGCTTTTTTCATCAGCTTTTATCACACTCATATCGTTTTACGTATTCCAACTCCAGCTTAGCCCGTATCTTCTCGACAAACTATGAAGACCGATTTTGAGAGCCCAAACTACCTTTTTTCACCAAAATAACTCGTAAGTCACGGCTTAGAATGATGAGCTTTTGTCATTGGCCCATTTCGCATCGAACTAGGTCCAAACCGCTCCAACCTAGCCCTACAGCTGCTTTCGTCGCTTTTATCGCTCTCGATACCGTTTCACGTATTCTAAGTCCAACTTGGCCCATATCTTCTTAAAAAACTATAAAGGCCGATTTTGAGGGCCCAAACTACATTTTTTCACCAAAATAACTCATAAGTCGTGGCTTATAGCTATGAGTTTTGGTTGTTTGCCCGTTTCGTATAGACCTAGGTCCAAACAAATCTCAAACCTAGCCTCGACAGCTTTTCCATCAGCTTTTATCACACTCATACCTTTCACGTATTCCAACTCTAGTTGGCTCGTATCTTCTGACAAACTATGAATGAAGATTTTAATGAGCCTCAAACTACGTTTTTTCAACAAAATAACTCATAAGTCATGGCTTATAGCTATAAGTTTTGGTCGTTGGCCTCGTTTTCGTAGAACTAGGTCCAAACAAACCTAAAACCTAGCCTTACAGCTTTTTCATCAGCTTTTATCACACTCATATCGTTTTACGTATTCCAACTCCAGCTAGCCCGTATCTTCGACAAACTATGAAGACCGATTTCGAGAGCCTAAACTACCTTTTTTCACCAAAATAACTCGTAAGTCACGCTTAGAATGATGAGCTTTTGTCGTTGGCCTATTTCGCATCGAACTAGGTCCAAACTCGCTCCTACCTAGCCCTACAAAGTGTTTCGTCGCTTTTATCGCTCTCATACCGTTTCACGTATTCCAAGTCCAAGCTTGGCCCATATCTTCTTAAAAAACTATGAATGCCGATTTTTAGGGCCCAAACTACATTTTTTCACCAAAATAACTCATAAGTCGTGGCTTATAGCTATGAGTTTTGGTTGTCGGCCCGTTTCGTATAGACTCTAGGTCCAAACAAATCTCAAACCTAGCCCGACAGCTTTTCCATCAGCTTTTATCACACTCATACCGTTTCACGTATTCCAACTCTAATTAGCCCGTATCTTCTGACAAAATATGAAGGCAGCATTTCGAGAGCCCAAACTACGTTTTTTCAACAAAATAACTCATAAGTCATGGCTTATAGCTACGAGTTTTGGTCGTTGGCCCGTTTTCGTAGAACTAGGTCCAAACAGACTCAAACCTAGCCTTACAAGCTTTTTTCATCAGCTTTTATCACACTCATATGCTTTTACGCATTCCAACTCCAAGCTAGCCCGTATCTTCTGACAAACTATGAAGACCGATTTTGAGAGCCCAAACTACCTTTTTTCACCAAAATAACTCGTAAGTCACGGCTAGAGCGATGAGCATTTGTCGTTGCCTCATTTCGCATCGAACTAGGACCAAACCGCTCCAACCTAGCCCTACAGATGTTTCGTCGCTTTTATCGCTCTCATACCGTTTCACGTATTCCAAGTCCAAGCTTGGCCCATATCTTCTTAAAAACTACGAAGGCCGATTTTTAGTGGCCGAAACAAGTATTTTTTCACCAAAATAACTCATAAGTCGTGGCTTATAGCTATGAGTTTTGGTTGTTGGCCCATTTCGTATAGACTTAGGTCCAAACATACTCAAACCTAGCCCGATAGTTTTTCCATCAGCTTTTATCACACTCATACCGTTTTACGTATTCCAACTCTAGCTTGGCCCGTATCTTCGACAAACTATGACGGCAGATTTTGAGTGCCCAAACTACGTTTTTTCACCAAAATAACTCATAAGTCATGGCTTATAGCTATGAGTTTTGGTCGTTGGCCCGTTTCGTATAGACCTAGGTCCAAACATACTTCAAACCTAGCCTCGACAGCTTTTTCCATCAGCTTTTATCACACTCATACCGTTTCACGTATTCCAACTCTAGTTGGCCCGTATCTTCGACAAACTATGAAGGTAGATTTTGAGAGCCCAAACTATGTTTTTTCAACAAAATAACTCATAAGTCATGGCTTATAGCTATGAGTTTTGGTCGTTGGCCCGTTTCCGTAAAACTAGGTCCAAACAACTCAAACCTAGCCTTACAGCTTTTTTCATCAGCTTTTATCACACTTATATCATTTCACGTATTCCAACTCCAGCTAGCCCGTATCTTCGACAAACTGATGAAGACCGATTTCGAGAGCCCAAACTACCTTTTTTCACCAAAATAACTCGTAAGTCACGGCTTAGAATGATGAGCTTTTGTCGTTGCCCCATTTCGCATCGAACTAGGTCCAAACCGCTCCAACCTAGCCCTACAGCCTTTCGTCAGTTTTTATCGCTCTCATACCGTTTCACGTATTCCAAGTCCAAGCTTGGCCCATATCTTCTTAAAAACTATGAAGGCCGATTTTTAGGGCCCAAACCGTATTTTTTCACCAAAATAACTCATAAGTCGTGGCTTATAGCTATGAGTTTTGGTTGTTGGCCCATTTCGTATAGACCTAGGTCCAAACAAATCTCAAACCTAGCCCGACAGCTTTTCCATCAGCTTTTATCACACTCATACCGTTTCACGTATTCCAACTCTAGTTGGCCCGTATCTTCTGACAAACTATGAAGGCAGCATTTTGAGAGCCCAAACTACGTTTTTTCAACAAAATAACTCATAAGTCATGGCTTATAGCAATGAGTTTTGTCGTTGGCCTCGTTTTCGTAGAACTAGGTCCAAACAAATCTCAAACCTAGCCTTACAGCTTTTTTCATCATTTTTTATCACACTCATATCGTTTAACGTATTCCAACTCCAGCTAGCCCGTATCTTCGACAAACTATGAAGACCGATTTTTAGAGCCCAAACTAACTTTTTTCACCAAAATAACTCGTAAGTCATGGCTTAGAATGATGAGCTTTTGTCGTTGGCCAATTTCGCATCGAACTAGGTCCAAACTCGCTCCAACCTAGCCCTACAAGTTGTTTCGTCGCTTTTATCGCTCTCATACCGTTTCACATATTCCAAGTCCAAGCTTGGCCCATATCTTCTCAAAAACTATGAAGGCCGATTTTTAGGGCCCAAACTATATTTTTTCACCAAAATAACTCATAAGTCGTGGCTTATAGCTATGAGTTTTGGTTGTCGGCCCGTTTCGTATAGACCTAGGTCCAAACAAATCTCAAACCTAGCCTCGACAGCTTTTTCCATCAGCTTTTATCACACTCATACCGTTTCATGTATTCCAACTCTAGCTTGGCCCGTATCTTCGACAAACTATGAAGGTAGATTTTGAGAGCCCAAACTATGTTTTTTCAACAAAATAACTCATAAGTCATGGCTTATAGCAATGAGTTTTGGTCGTTGGCCTCGTTTTCGTAGAACTAGGTCCAAACAAGTCTCAAAACTAGCCTTACAGCTTTTTTCATCGCTTTTATCACACTCATATGCTTTTACGTATTCCAACTCCAGCTAGCCCGTATCTTCGACAAACTATGAAGACTAATTTTGAGAGCCCAAACTACCTTTTTTCACCAAAATAACTCGTAAGTCACGGCTTAGAATGATGAGCTTTTGTCGTTGGCCTATTTCGCATCGAACTAGGTCCAAACCGCTCCTACCTAGCCCTACAAGTTGTTTCGTCGCTTTTATCGCTCTCACACCGTTTCACGTATTCCAAGTCCAACTTGGCCCATATCTTCTTAAAAACTACGAAGGCCGATTTTTAGTGGCCCAAACTACATTTTTTCACCAAAATAACTCATAAGTCGTGGCTTATAGCTATGCGTTTTGGTTGTCGGTCCGTTTCGTATAGACCTAGGTCCAAACAAACTCAAACCTAGCCTCGACAGCTTTTCCATCGCTTTTATCACACTCATACCGTTTCACGTATTCCAACTCTAGTTGGCCCGTATCTTCTGACAAACTATGAAGGCAGCATTTTGAGAGCCCAAACTACGTTTTTTCACCAAAATAACTCATAAGTCATGGCTTATAGCTATGAGTTTTGGTTGTTGGCCCGTTTTCGTAGAACTAGGTCCAAACAAACTTCAAACCTAGCCTTACAGCTTTTTTCATCAGCTTTTATCACACTCATACCGTTTCACGTATTCCAACTCTAGTTAGCTAGTATCTTCTCGACAAACTATGAAGACCGATTTTCGTAGCCCAAACTTCCTTTTTTCACCAAAATAACTCGTAAGTCAAAGCTAGAGCAATGAGGTTTTATCATCGGCCCGTTTCGCATCGAACTAGGTCCAAACCGCTCCAACTTAGCCTACAGGATTCGTCGCTTTTATCGCTCTCATACCGTTTCACGTATTCCAAGTCCAAGCTTGGCCCATATCTTCTTAAAAACTATGAAGGATGATTTTTTAGGGCCCAAACCGTATTTTTTCACCAAAATAACTCATAAGTCGAGGCTTATAGCTATGATTTTTGGTTGTTGGCCCGTTTCGTATAGACCTAGGTCCAAACAAATCTCAAACCTAGCCCGACAGCTTTTTCCATCAGCTTTTATCACACTCATACCGTTTCACGTATTCCAACTCTAGTTGGCCCGTATCTTCGACAAACTATGAAGGTAGATTTTGAGAGCCCAAACTACGTTTTTTCACCAAAATAACTCATAAGTCATGGCTTATAGCTATGAGTTTTGGTCGTTGGCCCGTTTTCGTAGAACTAGGTCCAAACAAACTCAAACCTAGCCTTACAAGCTTTTTCATCGCTTTTATCACACTCATACCGTTTCACGTATTCCTACTCCAGCTTAGCCCGTATCTTCGACAAACTATGAAGACAAATTTTGAGAGCCCAAACTACCTTTTTTCACCAAAATAACTCGTAAGTCACGCTTAGAATGATGAGCTTTTGTCGTTGCCCCATTTCGCATCGAACTAGGTCCAAACTCGCTCCAACCTAGCCCTACAGCCTTTCGTCGCTTTTATCGCTCTCATACCGTTTCACGTATTCCAAGTCCAAGCTTGGCCCATATCTTCTTAAAAACTATGAAGGCCGATTTTTAGTGGCCCAAACCGTATTTTTTCACCAAAATAACTCATAAGTCGTGGCTTATAGCTATGAGTTTTGGTTGTTGGCCCATTTCGTATAGACTCTAGGTCCAAACAAACCTCAAACCTAGCCCGACAGCTTTTTCCATCGCTTTTATCACACTCATACCGTTTCACGTATTCCAACTCTAGTTGGCCCGTATCTTCTGACAAACTACGAAGGCAGCATTTTGAGAGCCCAAACTACGTTTTTTCAACAAAATAACTCATAAGTCATGGCTTATAGCAATGAGTTTTGGTCGTTGGCCCGTTTTCTGTAGAACTAGGTCCAAACAAATCTCAAACCTAGCCTTACAAGCTTTTTCATCATTTTTTATCACACTCATATCGTTTTACGTATTCCAACTCCAGCTAGCCCGTATCTTCGACAAACTATGAAGACCGATTTTTAGAGCCCAAACTAACTTTTTTCACCAAAATAACTCGTAAGTCATGGCTTAGAATGATGAGCTTTTGTCGTTGGCCAATTACGCATCGAACTAGGTCCAAACCGCTCCAACCTAGCCCTACAAGTTGTTTCGTCGCTTTTATCGCTCTCATACCGTTTCACATATTCCAAGTCCAAGCTTGGCCCATATCTTCTCAAAAACTATGAAGGCCGATTTTTAGTGGCCCAAACTATATTTTTTCACCAAAATAACTCATAAGTCGTGGCTTATAGCTATGAGTTTTGGTTGTCGGTCCGTTTCGTATAGACCTAGGTCCAAACAAACTCAAACCTAGCCTCGACAGCTTTTCCATCAGCTTTTATCACACTCATACCGTTTCATGTATTCCAACTCTAGCTTGGCCCGTATCTTCTTGACAAACTATGAAGGTAGATTTTGAGAGCCCAAACTATGTTTTTTCAACAAAATAACTCATAAGTCATGGCTTATAGCAATGAGTTTTGGTCGTTGGCCCGTTTTCGTAGAACTAAGTCCAAACAAATCTCAAAACTAGCCTTACAGCTTTTTCATCAGCTTTTATCACACTCATATGCTTTTACGTATTCCAACTCCAGCTAGCCCGTATCTTCGACAAACTATGAAGACTAATTTCGAGAGCCCAAACTACCTTTTTTCACCAAAATAACTCGTAAGTCACGGCTTAGAATGATGAGCTTTTGTCGTTGGCCTATTTCGCATCGAACTAGGTCCAAACCGCTCCTACCTAGCCCTACAAGATGTTTCGTCGCTTTTATCGCTCTCATACCGTTTCACGTATTCCAAGTCCAAGCTTGGCCCATATCTTCTTAAAAACTATGAAGGCCGATTTTTAGTGGCCCAAACTACATTTTTTCACCAAAATAACTCATAAGTCGTGGCTTATAGCTACGCGTTTTGTCGTTGGTCCGTTTCGTATAGACCTAGGTCCAAACAAATCTCAAACCTAGCCTCGACAGCTTTTTCCATCGCTTTTATCACACTCATACCGTTTCACGTATTCCAACTCTAGTTGGCCCGTATCTTCTGACAAACTATGAAGGCAGATTTTGAGAGCCCAAACTACGTTTTTTCACCAAAATAACTCATAAGTCATGGCTTATAGCTATGAGTTTTGGTCGTTGGCCCGTTTTCGTAGAACTAGGTCCAAACAGTACTCAAACCTAGCCTTACAGCTTTTTTCATCAGCTTTTATCACACTCATACCGTTTCACGTATTCCAACTCTAGCTTAGCTCGTATCTTCGACAAACTATGAAGACCGATTTTCGGAGCCCAAACTACCTTTTTTCACCAAAATAACTCGTAAGTCAAAGCTTAGAGCAATGAGGTTTTATCATTGGCCCGTTTCGCATCGAACTAGGTCCAAACTCGCTCCAACTTAGCCTACAGTGATTCGTCGCTTTTATCGCTCTCATACCGTTTCACGTATTCCAAGTCCAAGCTTGGCCCATATCTTCTTAAAAAACTATGAAGGATGATTTTTTAGTGCCCAAACCGTATTTTTTCACCAAAATAACTCATAAGTCGAGGCTTATAGCTATGATTTTTGGTTGTTGGCCCGTTTCGTATAGACTCTAGGTCCAAACAAATCTCAAACCTAGCCTCGACAGCTTTTTCCATCGCTTTTATCACACTCATACCGTTTCACGTATTCCAACTCTAGTTGGCCCGTATCTTCGACAAACTATGAAGGCAGCATTTTGAGAGCCCAAACTACGTTTTTTCACCAAAATAACTCATAAGTCATGGCTTATAGCTATGAGTTTTGGTTGTTGGCCCGTTTTCGTAGAACTAGGTCCAAACAACCTCAAACCTAGCCTTACAAGCTTTTTTCATCGCTTTTATCACACTCATACCGTTTCACGTATTCCTACTCCAGCTTAGCCCGTATCTTCGACAAACTATGAAGACAGATTTTGAGAGCCCAAACTACCTTTTTTCACCAAAATAACTCGTAAGTCACGCTTAGAATGATGAGCTTTTGTCGTTGCCCCATTTCGCATCGAACCAGGTCCAAACCGCTCCAACCTAGCCCTACGCCCTTTCGTCGCTTTTATCGCTCTCATACCGTTTCACGTATTCCAAGTCCAAGCTTGGCCCATATCTTCTTAAAAACTATGAAGGCCGATTTTTAGGGCCCAAACTCGTATTTTTTCACCAAAATAACTCATAAGTCGTGGCTTATAGCTATGAGTTTTGGTTGTTGGCCCATTTCGTATAGACCTAGGTCCAAACAGACTCAAACCTAGCCCGACAGCTTTTCCATCAGCTTTTATCACACTCATACCGTTTCACGTATTCCAACTCTAGTTGGCCCGTATCTTCTTGACAAACTATGAAGGCAGATTTTGAGAGCCCAAACTACGTTTTTTCAACAAAATAACTCATAAGTCATGGCTTATAGCTATGAGTTTTGGTCGTTGGCCCGTTTTCGGTAGAACTAGGTCCAAACGAACTCAAACCTAGCCTTACAGCTTTTTCATCAGTTTTTATCACACTCATATCGTTTTACGTATTCCAACTCCAGTTAGCCCGTATCTTCTTGACAAACTATGAAGACCGATTTTGAGAGCCCAAACTACCTTTTTTCACCAAAATAACTCGTAAGTCACGGCTTAGAATGATGAGCTTTTGTCGTTGGCCCATTTCGCATCGAACTAGGTCCAAACCGCTCCAACCTAGCCCTACGAGTGTTTCGTCGGCTTTTATCGCTCTCATACCGTTTCACGTATTCCAAGTCCAAGCTTGGCCCATATCTTCTCAAAAAACTATGAAGGCTGATTTTGAGGGCCCAAACTACATTTTTTCACCAAAATAACTCATAAGTCGTGGCTTATAGCTATGAGTTTTGGTTGTTGGCCCGTTTCGTATAGACCTAGGTCCAAACGAATCTCAAACCTAGCTCGACAGCTTTTCCATCAGCTTTTATCACACTCATACCGTTTCACGTATTCCAACTCTAGTTGGCTCGTATCTTCTTGACAAACTATGAATGAAGATTTTGACGAGCCCAAACTACGTTTTTTCAACAAAATAACTCATAAGTCATGGCTTATAGCTATGAGTTTCGTCGTTAGCCCGTTTTCTATAACCAGTCCAAATGCACCTAAAACCTAACCTTACGCTTTTTCATCGCTTTATCACACTCATATCGTTTTACGTATTCCAACTCCAGCTAGCTCCGTATCTTCTTAACAAACCATGAAGACCGATTTTGAGAGCCCAAACATCTTCTTGACAAACTATGAATGAAGATTTTGACAGCCCAAACTACGTTTTTTCAACAAAATAACTCATAAGTCATGGCTTATAGCTATGAGTTTTGGTCGTTGGCCTGTTTTCGGTAGAACTAGGTCCAAACAGCTAAAACCTAGCCTTACAGTTTTTTCATCAGTTTTTATCACACTCATATCGTTTTACGTATTCCAACTCCAGTTAGCCGGTATCTTCTTAACAAACTATGAAGACTGATTTTGAGAGCCCAGTCCACCTTTTTCACCAAAAATAACTCGTAAGTCACGGCTTAGAGCGATGAGCTTTTGTCGATGCCCTTTCGCATCGAACTAGGTCCAAAACTGCTCCAACCTAGCCCTACAGTGTTTCGTCAGTTTTTATCGCTCATATACGTCATCGGCTTCAAGCGTCTAGTTGGCCCATACCTTTTTAAAAACTATGAAGGCTGATTTTGGAGTTTAACCACAAAGCGCTCACCAAAATAACTCGTAAGTCACGGCTCAGAATGATAAGCTTTTGTCATTGGCCCATTTTGCATTGAACTAGGTCCAAACTGCTCCAAGCTAGCCCTATTCATAGCTATAAGCCACGACTTATGTGTTATTTTGGTGAAAAAATGGCTTGGGCCCTCAAAATCGGCCTTCATAGTTTTTTAAGATATGGGCCAACCTGACTTGGAATACGTGAAACGGTATGAGAGCGATAAAAACGGGCGAAACACTATAGGGGCTAGCTTGGAGCAGCTTGGACCTAGTTCAATGCGAAATGGGCCAATGACAAAAGCTCATCATTCTGAGCCGTGACTTACGAGTTATTTTGGTGAAAAAATCGTAGCTTGGGCCCCCAAAATCAGCTCTTCATAGTTTTTTAAAAAGGTATGGGCCAACTAGACTTGGAATACGTGAAACGGTATGAGAGCGATAAAAACCGACGAAACACCGTAGGGCTAGGTCGGAGCAAGCTTGGACCTAGTTCGATGCGAAAAGGGGCATCGACAAAAGCTCATCGCTCTAAGCCGTGACTTACGAGTTATTTTGGTGAAAAAGGTAGTTTGGGCTCTCAAAATCAGCCTTCATAGTTTGTTAAGAAGATACCGGCTAACCGGAGTTGGAATACGTAAAACGATATGAGTGTGATAAAAACCGATGAAAAACCGTAAGGCTAGGTTTTAGTCATGTCTGACCTAGTTCTACCGAAAATGGCCAACGACCAAAACTCATAGCTATAAGCCATGACTTAGTGAGTTATTTTGTTGAAAAAACGTAGTTCGATCGTCAAAATCTTCATTCATAGTTTGTCGAAGATACGAGCCAACTAGAGTTGGAATACGTGAAAGGTAATGAGTGTGATAAAAACTCGTTGGAAAACCGTCAGGCTAGGTTCGAGCCGTTTGACTCTAGGTCATATCCGAAACGGCCAACAACCAAAACTCATAGCTATAAGCCACGACTTATGTGTTATTTTGGTGAAAAAATGTAGTTCGGCCCTCAAAATCGACCTTCATAGTTTTTTAAGATATGGGCCAACCGGACTTGGAATACGTGAAACGGTATGAGAGCGATAAAAATGGGCGAAACACCATATGGCTAGCTTCGAGAGCGTTGGACCTAGTTCAATGCGAAATGGGCCAATGACAAAAGCTTATCATTCCGAGCCGTGACTTACGAGTTATTTTCGTGAAAAAACGTAGTTTGGGCTCCCAAAATCGACCTTCATAGTTTTTTAAAAGGTATGGGCCAACTAGACTTGGAATACGTGAAATCGGTATGAGAGCGATAAAAACCGACGAAACACCGTAGGCTAGGTTGAGCAAGCTTGGACCTAGTTCGATGCGAAAAGCGGGCATCGACAAAAGCTCATCGCTCTAAGCCGTGACTTACGAGTTATTTTGGTGAAAAAAGGTAGTTTGGGCTCTCAAAATCAGCCTTCATAGTTTCGTTAAGATACCGCTAATCCGGAGTTGGAATACGTAAAACGATACGAGTGTGATAAAAAACCGATGAAAAAACCTGTAAGGCTGGGGTTTTAGCCGCTTCGGACCTGGGCTTCTACCGAAAAAATGTGCCAACGACCAAAACTCATAGCTATAAGCCATGACTGCACGAAGTTATTTCGTTGAAAAAACGTAGGTTCAAATACAAAATCTTCATT
>CAWUPB010000402.1:0-73112 GCA_963924115.1 Dovyalis caffra
TAGCCTACGGGTTTCGTCGGTTTTTAACGCTCTCATACCGTTTCACGTATTCCAAGTCCGGTTGGCCCATATCTTCTCAAAAAACTACGAAGGCTGATTTTAGGGCCCGAGCTGTAGTTTTTCACCAAAATAACTCATAAGTCGTGGCTTATAGCTATGAGTTTTGGTTGTTGGCCGTTTCGGATAGACCTGAGGTCCAAACGGCTCAAACCTAGCATGACGGTTTTCCATCGAGTTTTTATCACACTCATACCGTTTCACGTATTCCGACTCTAGTTGGCCGTATCTTCTTGAGAAACTATGAAGGCGGATTTTGAGAGCCCGACCTACGTTTTTTCACCAAAATAACTCATAAGTCATGGCTTATAGCTATGAGTTTTGGTCGTTGGCCCATTTTCGGTAGAACTAGGTCCAAACGGCTCAAACCTAGCCTTACGGTTTTTCATCGGTTTTTATCACACTCGTATCGTCTTACGTATTCCGACTCCGGTTAGCTTGTATCTTAACGACAAACTATGAAGGCTGATTTTGAGAGCCCAAACTACCTTTTTTCACCAAAATAACTCGTACGTCACGGCTTAGAGCGATGAGCTTTTGTCGTTGCCCCATTTCGCATCGAACTAGGTCCAAGCTGGTCCAGACCTAGCCTACGAGTGTTTCGTCGGTTTTATCGCTCTCATACCGTTTCACGTATTCCAAGTCCAATTGGCCCATATCTTTTTAAAAAACTATGAAGGCTGATTTTGAGAGCCCAAACTTTATTTTTTCACCAAAATAACTCATAAGTCGTGGCCTATAGCTATGAGTTTTGGTTGCTTGGCCGTTTCGAGATAGACTGAGGTCTAAACGGCTCGAACCTAGCATGATAATTTTTCTATCGGTTTTTATAACACTCATACCGTTTCACGTATTCAAACTCTAGTTGGCCGTATTTTCTTGACAAATTATGAAGGCGATTTTGATAGCCCGAACTACGTTTTTTACCAAACTAACTCATAAGTCATGGCTTATAGCTATGAGTTTTGGTCGTTTGCCCATTTTCGGTAGAACTAGGTCCAAACGACTCACACCTAGCCTTACAATTTTTTCATCGGTTTTTATAACACTCGTATCGTTTTACGCATTCCAACTCCGGTTAGCCGTATCTTCTTGACAAACTATGAAGGCTGATTTTGAGAGCCCAAACTACCTTTTTTCACCAAAATAACTCGTAAGTCACGGCTTAGAGTGAAAAGCGTTTGTCGTTGGCCCATTTCGAATCGAACTACGTCGAGCTGCTCCGACCTAGCCCTACGAGTGTTTCGTAAGTTTTTATCGCTCTCATACCGTTTCACGTATTCCAACTCTAGTTGGCCGTATCTTCTTAAAAAACTATGAACGGCGATTTTGAGGGCCCGAACTACATTTTTTCACCAAAATAACTCATAAGTCGTGGCTTATAGCTATGAGTTTTGGTCGTTGGCTCGTTTTCGGTAGAACTAGGTCCAAACGGCTCAAACCTAGCCTTACGGTTTTTCATCGGTTTTTATCACACTCGTATCGTTTTACGTATTCCAACTCCGGTTAGCCGGTATCTTCTTGACAAATTATGAAGGCTGATTTTGAGAACACAAACTACCTTTTTTCACGAAAATAACTCGTATGTCACGGCTTAGAGCGATGAGCTTTTGTCGTTGACCCATTTCGCATCGAACTAGGTCCAAGCTGCTCCGACTAGCCCTACGGTGTTTCGTCGGTTTTATCGCTCTCATACCGTTTCACGTATTCCAAGTCCGGTTGGCCCATATCTTCTTAAAAAACCATGAAGGCTGATTTTGAGGGCCCAAACTACATTTTTTCACCAAAATAACTCATAAGTCGTGGCTTATAGCTATGAGTTTTGGTTGTTGGCCGTTTCGGATAGACCTTGGTCCAAACGGCTCAAACCTAGCCGACGGTTTTTCCATCGGTTTTTATCACACTCATATCGTTTTACGTATTTCAACTCCGGTTAGCCGTATCTTATTGACAAATTATGAAGGCTGATTTTGAGAACACAAACAACCTTTTTTCACGAAAATAACTCGTAAGTCACGGCTTAGAGCGATGAGCTTTTGTCGTTGACCCGTTTCGCATCGAACTAGGTCCAAGCTGCTCTACCTAGCCCTACGGTGTTTCGTCGGTTTTATCGCTCTCATACCGTTTCACGTATTCCAAGTCCGGTTGGCCCATATCTTCTAAAATACTATGAAGGCTGATTTTGAGGGCCCGAACTATATTTTTTCACCAAAATAACTCATAAGTCGTGGCTTATAGCTATGAGTTTTGGTTGTTGACCCGTTTTAGATAGACCTAGAGTCCAAACGGCTCAAACCTAGCTGACGGTTTTTCCATCGGTTTTTATCACACTCATACTCGTTTCACGTATTCCAACTCTAGTTGGCCGTATCTTCACGACAAACTATGAAGGCGAGTTTGAGAGGCCAAACTATGTTTTTTCACCAAAATAACTTATAAGTCATGGCTTATAGCTGCGAGTTTTGGTAGTTGGCCCGTTCCGGTAGAACTAGGTCCAAGCTTGCTCCAACCTAGCCTTACGGTTTTTCATTAGTTTTTATCACACTCATATCATTTCACGTATCCAACTCCGGTTAGCCGTATTTTCTTGGCAAACTATGAAGGCGATTTTTAGAACACATAGATCCTTTTTTCACCAAAATAACTCGTAAGTCGAGGTTTAGAGCGATGAGCTTTTATCGTTGGCCGTTTCGCATCGAACTAGGTCCAAGTTTGCTCCAACGTAGCCTACGGGTTTCGTCGGTTTTTAACGCTCTCATACCGTTTCACGTATTCCAAGTCCGGTTGGCCCATATCTTCTCGAAAAACTACGAAGGCTGATTTTTAGGGCCTAAGCGTAGTTTTTCACCAAAATAACTCATAAGTCGTGGCTTATAGCTATGAGTTTTGGTTGTTGGCCCGTTTCGGATAGACCTAGGTCCAAACGGCTCGAACCTAGCTGACGGTTTTCCATCGGTTTTTATCACACTCATACCGTTTCACGTATTCCAACTCTAGTTAGCCGTTTCTTCTTGACAAACTATGAAGGCGGATTTTGAGAGCCCAAACTACGTTTTTTCACCAAAATAACTCATAAGTCAAGGCTTATAGCTATGAGTTTTGGTCGTTGGCCCGTTTTCGGTAGAGCCCAGGTCCAAACGGCTCAAACCTAGCCTTACGGTTTTTCATCGAGTTTTTATCACACTCATATCGTCTTACGTATTCCAACTCCGGTTAGCCGTATCTTCTTTACAAACTATGAAGACTCATTTTGAGAGCCCAAACTACCTTTTTTCACCAAAATAACTCGTAAGTCACGGCTTAGAGCGATGAGCTTTTGTCGTTGGCCCATTTCGAATCGAACTAGGTCCAAGCGCTCCAACTAGCCCTACGGTGTTTCGTCGGTTTTTATCGCTCTCATACCGTTTCACGTATTCCAAGTCCGGTTGGCCCATATCTTGTTAAAAAACTATGAAGGCTGATTTTGAGGGCCCGAACTACATTTTTTCACCAAAATAACTCATAAGTCGTGGCTTATAGCTATGAGTTTTGGTTGTTGGCCGTTTCGAGATAGACCTTGGTCCAAACGGCTCAAACCTAGCTGACGGTTTTCCATCGGTTTTTATCACACTCGTATCGTTTTACGTATTTCAACTCCGGTTAGCCGTATCTTATTGACAAATTACGAAGGCTGATTTTGAGAACACAAACAACCTTTTTTCACGAAAATAACTCGTAAGTCACGGCTTAGAGCGATGAGCTTTTGTCGTTGACCGTTTCGCATCGAACTAGGTCCAAGCTTGCTCCTACCTAGCCTACGGTGTTTCGTCGGTTTTATCGCTCTCATACCGTTTCACGTATTCCAAGTCCATTTGGCCCATATCTTTTAAAATACTATGAAGGCTGATTTTGAGGGCCCAAACTATATTTTTTCACCAAAATAACTCATAAGTCGTGGCTTATAGCTATGAGTTTTGGTTGTTCACCCGTTTTAGATAGAACTGAGGTCCAAACGGCTCAAACCTAGCACGACGGTTTTCCATCGGTTTTTATCACACTCATACCGTTTCACGTATTCCGACTCTAGTTGGCCGTATCTTCCGACAAACTATGAAGGCGAGTTTGAGAGGCCAAACTATGTTTTTTCACCAAAATAACTTATAAGTCATGGCTTATAGCTACGAGTTTTGGTAGTTGGCCGTTTCGGTAGAACTAGGTCAAGCTTGCTCAACCTAGCCTTACGGTTTTTCATTAGTTTTTATCACACTCGTATCATTTCACGTATCCAACTCCGGTTAGCCGTATTTTCTTGGCAAACTATGAAGGCGATTTTTAGAACACGTAGATCCTTTTTTCACCAAAATAACTCGTAAGTCGAGGTTTAGAGCGATGAGCTTTTATCGTTGGCCGTTTCGCATCGAACTAGGTCCAGGCTGCTCCGACGTAGCCTACGGGTTTCGTCGGTTTTTAACGCTCTCATACCGTTTCACGTATTCCAAGTCCGGTTGGCCCGTATCTTCTCGAAAAACTACGAAGGTGATTTTTAGGGCCTAAGCTGTAGTTTTTCACCAAAATAACTCATAAGTCGTGGCTTATAGCTATGAGTTTTGGTTGTTGGCCGTTTCGGATAGAACTGGGTCCAAACGGCTCAAACCTAGCACGACGGTTTTCCATCGGTTTTTATCACACTCATACCGTTTCACGTATTCCAACTCTAGTTAGCCGTTTCTTCTTGACAAACTATGAAGGCGGATTTTGAGAGCCCGAACTACGTTTTTTCACCAAAATAACTCATAAGTCAAGGCTTATAGCTATGAGTTTTGGTCGTTGGCCCGTTTTCGGTAGAGCTCAGGTCCAAACGGCTCGAACCTAGCCTTACGGTTTTTCATCGGTTTTTATCACACTCGTATCGTCTTACGTATTCCAACTCCGGTTAGCCGTATCTTCTTTACAAACTATGAAGACTCATTTTGAGAGCCCAAACTACCTTTTTTCACCAAAATAACTCGTAAGTCACGGCTTAGAGCGATGAGCTTTTGTCGTTGGCCCATTTCGAATCGAACTAGGTCCAGCTGCTCCAGACTAGCCCTACGAGTGTTTCGTCGGTTTTATCGCTCTCATACCGTTTCACGTATTCCAAGTCCGGTTGGCCCATATCTTGTTAAAAAACTATGAAGGCTGATTTTGAGGGCCCGAAACTACATTTTTTCACCAAAATAACTCATAAGTCGTGGCTTATAGCTATGAGTTTTGGTTGTTGGCCGTTTCGGATAGACCTTGGTCCAAACGGCTCAAACCTAGCTGACGAGTTTTTCCATCGGTTTTTATCACACTCGTATCGTTTTACGTATTTCAACTCCGGTTAGCCGTATCTTCTTGACAAATTATGAAGGCGATTTTGAGAACACAAATAACCTTTTTTCACGAAAATAACTCGTAAGTCACGGCTTAGAGCGATGACCTTTTGTCGTTGACCGTTTCGCATCGAACTAGGTCCAAGCTTGCTCCGACCTAGCCTACGGTGTTTCGTCGGTTTTATCGCTCTCATACCGTTTCACGTATTCCTAGTCCGGTTGGCCCATATCTTCTTAAAATACTATGAAGGCTGATTTTGAGGGCCCGAACTATATTTTTTCACCAAAATAACTCATAAGTCGTGGCTTATAGCTATGAGTTTTGGTTGTTGACCCGTTTCGGATAGACACTGGGTCCAAGCGGCTCGAAACCTAGCCGACGGTTTTCCATCGGTTTTATCACACTCATACAGTTTCACGTATTCCAACTCTAGTTGGCCGTATCTTCACGACAAACTATGAAAGCGATTTTGAGAGGCCAAACTATGTTTTTTCACCAAAATAACTTATAAGTCATGGCTTATAGCTGCGAGTTTTGGTAGTTGGCCGTTCCGGTAGAACTAGGTCCAGCTTGCTCCGACCTAGCCTTACGGTTTTTCATCGGTTTTTATCACACTCGTATCATTTCACGTATCCGACTCCGGTTAGCCGTATTTTCTTGGCAAACTATGAAGGCGATTTTTAGAACACGAAGAACCTTTTTTCACCAAAATAACTCGTAAGTCGAGGCTTAGAGCGATGAGCTTTTATCGTTGGCACGTTTCGCATCGAACTAGGTCAAGTCTGCTCCGATGTAGCCTACGGGTTTCGTCGGTTTTTAACGCTCTCATACCGTTTCACGTATTCCAAGTCCGGTTGGCCCATATCTTCTCGAAAAATTACGAAGGTGATTTTAGGGCCCAAGCTGTAGTTTTTCACCAAAATAACTCATAAGTCGTGGCTTATAGCTATGAGTTTTGGTTGTTGGCCGTTTCGGATAGAACTAGAGTCCGAAACGGCTCGAAACCTAGCACGACGGTTTTCCATCGGTTTTTATCACACTCATACCGTTTCACGTATTCCAACTCTAGTTGGCCGTATCTTCTTGAGAAGCTATGAAGGCGGATTTTGAGAGCCCGACCTACGTTTTTTCACCAAAATAACTCATAAGTCATGGCTTATAGCTATGAGTTTTGGTCGTTGGCCCATTTTCGGTAGAACTAGGTCCAAACGGCTCAAACCTAGCCTTACGGTTTTTCATCGGTTTTTATCACACTCGTATCGTCTTACGTATTCCAACTCCGGTTAGCTTGTATCTTCGACAAACTATGAAGGCGATTTTGAGAGCCCAAACTACCTTTTTTCACCAAAATAACTCGTACGTCACGGCTTAGAGCGATGAGCTTTTGTCGTTGCCCCATTTCGCATCGAACTAGGTCCAAGCTGGTCCGACCTAGCCTACGGTGTTTCGTCGGTTTTTATCGCTCTCATACCGTTTCACGTATTCCAAGTCCAATTGGCCCATATCTTTTTAAAAAACTATGAAGGCTGATTTTGAGGGCCCAAACTATATTTTTTCACCAAAATAACTCATAAGTCGTGGCTTATAGCTATGAGTTTTGGTTGTTGACCGTTTCGGATAGACTGGAGTCCAAACTGCTCGAACCTAGCACGACGGTTTTCCATCGGTTTTATCACACTCATACCGTTTCACGTATTCCAACTCTAGTTGGCCGTATCTTCACGACAAACTATGAAGGCTGATTTTGAGAGGCCAAACTATGTTTTTTCACCAAAATAACTTATAAGTCATGGCTTATAGCTACGAGTTTTGGTAGTTGGCCGTTTCGGTAGAGCTCAGGTCCAAGCTGCTCCAACCTAGCCTTACGGTTTTTCATCGGTTTTTATCACACTCATATCATTTCACGTATCCGACTCCGGTTAGCCGTATTTTCTTGGCAAACTATGAAGGCTGATTTTAGAACACAAAGAACCTTTTTTCACCAAAATAACTCGTAAGTCGAGGCTTAGAGCGATGAGCTTTTATCGTTGGCCCGTTTCGCATCGAACTAGGTCAGTGCTGCTCCAACGTAGCCTACGGGTTTCGTCGGTTTTTATCGCTCTCATACCGTTTCACGTATTCCAAGTCCGGTTGGCCCATATCTTCTCAAAAAACTACGAAGGTGATTTTTAGGGCCCAAGCTGTAGTTTTTCACCAAAATAACTCATAAGTCGTGGCTTATAGCTATGAGTTTTGGTTGTTGGCCGTTTCGAGATAGACCTTGGTCCAAACGGCTCAAACCTAGCATGACGGTTTTCCATCGGTTTTTATCACACTCATATCGTTTTACGTATTTCAACTCCGGTTAGCCGTATCTTATTGACAAATTATGAAGGCGATTTTGAGAACACAAACAACCTTTTTCACGAAAATAACTCGTAAGTCACGGCTTAGAGCGATGAGCTTTTGTCGTTGACCCGTTTCGCATCGAACTAGGTCCGAAGCGGATCTACCTAGCCTACGGTGTTTCGTCGGTTTTATCGCTCTCATACCGTTTCACGTATTCCAAGTCCGGTTGGCCCATATCTTCTTAAAATACTATGAAGGCTGATTTTGAGGGCCCAAACTATATTTTTTCACCAAAATAACTCATAAGTCGTGGCTTATAGCTATGAGTTTTGGTTGTTGACCCGTTTTAGATAGACCTGGGTCCAAACGGCTCAAACCTAGCATGACGGTTTTCCATCGGTTTTTATCACACTCATACCGTTTCACGTATTCCAACTCTAGTTGGCCGTATCTTACGACAAACTATGAAGGCGAGTTTGAGAGGCCAAACTATGTTTTTTCACCAAAATAACTTATAAGTCATGGCTTATAGCTGCGAGTTTTGGTAGTTGGCCGTTTCAGGTAGAACTAGGTCAAGCTGCTCCGACCTAGCCTTACGGTTTTTCATTAGTTTTTATCACACTCATATCATTTCACGTATCCAACTCCGGTTAGCCGTATTTTCTTGGCAAACTATGAAGGCGATTTTTAGAACACATAGATCCTTTTTTCACCAAAATAACTCGTAAGTCGAGGTTTAGAGCGATGAGCTTTTATCGTTGGCTCGTTTCGCATCGAACTAGGTCAAGTTTGCTCCAACGTAGCCTACGGGTTTCGTCGGTTTTTAACGCTCTCATACCGTTTCACGTATTCCAAGTCCGGTTGGCCCATATCTTCTCAAAAAACTACGAAGGTGATTTTTAGGGCCTAAGCGTAGTTTTTCACCAAAATAACTCATAAGTCGTGGCTTATAGCTATGAGTTTTGGTTGTTGGCCCGTTTCGGATAGACCTAGAGTCCAAACGGCTCGAACCTAGCTGACGAGTTTTCCATCGGTTTTTATCACACTCATACCGTTTCACGTATTCCAACTCTAGTTAGCCGTATCTTCTTGACAAACTATGAAGGCGGATTTTGAGAGCCCGAACTACGTTTTTTCACCAAAATAACTCATAAGTCATGGCTTATAGCTATGAGTTTTGGTCGTTGGCCGTTTTCGGTAGAAGCTAGGTCCAAGCTGCTCGAACCTAGCCTTACGGTTTTTCATCGAGTTTTTATCACACTCGTATCATTTCACGTATCCAACTCCGGTTAGCCGTATTTTCTTGACAAACTATGAAGGCTGATTTTTAGAACACAAAGAACCTTTTTTCACCAAAATAACTCGTAAGTCGAGGCTTAGAGCGATGAGCTTTTATCGTTGGCCGTTTCGCATCGAACTAGGTCCAAACTCCTCCGACGTAGCCACTGCGGGTTTCGTTAGTTTTTATCGCTCTCATACCGTTTCACGTATTCCAAGTCCGGTTGCCCATATCTTCTCGAAAAACTACGAAGGCTGATTTTTAGGGCCCAAGCTGTAGTTTTTCACCAACATAACTCATAAGTCGTGGCTTATAGCTATGAGTTATGGTTGTTGGCCGTTTCGAGATAGAACTGGGTCCAAACGGCTCAAACCTAGCATGACGGTTTTCCATCGGTTTTATCACACTCATACCGTTTCACGTATTCCAACTCTAGTTGGCCGTATCTTCTTGACAAACTATGAAGGCGGATTTTGAGAGCCCGAACTACGTTTTTTCACCAAACTAACTCATAAGTCATGGCTTATAGCTATGAGTTTTGGTCGTTGGCCCGTTTTCGGTAGAACTAGGTCCAAGCTGCTCGACCTAGCCTTACGGTTTTTCATCAATTTTTATCACACTCGTATCGTCTTACGTATTCCAACTCCGGTTAGCCGTATCTTCGGACAAACTATGAAGGCGGATTTTGAGAGCCCGAACTACGTTTTTTCACCAAAATAACTCATAAGTCATGGCTTATAGCTATGAGTTTTTGTCGTTGGCTCGTTTACGGTAGAACTAGGTCCAAGCTTGCTCCGACCTAGCCTTACGGTTTTTCATCGGTTTTTATCACACTCATATCATTTCACGTATCCGACTCCGGTTAGCTCTGTATTTTCTTGGCAAACTATGAAGGCTGATTTTTAGAACACGAAGAACCTTTTTTCACCAAAATAACTCGTAAGTCGAGGCTTAGAGCGATGAGCTTTTATCGTTGGCCGTTTCGCATCGAACTAGGTCCAAGCTTGCTCCAACGTAGCCTACGGGTTTCGTCGGTTTTATCGCTCTCATACCATTTCACGTATTCCAAGTCCGGTTGGCCCATATCTTCTCGAAAAACTACGAAGGTGATTTTTAGGGCCCAAGCTGTAGTTTTTCACCAAAATAACTCATAAGTCATGGCTTATAGCTATGAGTTTTGGTTGTTGGCCCGTTTCGGATAGAACTGAGGTCCAAACGGCTCAAACCTAGCATGACGGTTTTCCATCAATTTTTATCACACTCATACCGTTTCACGTATTCCAACTCTAGTTGGCCGTATCTTCTTAAGAAACTATGAAGGCGGATTTTGAGAGCCTAATCTACGTTTTTTCACAAAAATAACTCATAAGTCATGGCTTATAGCTATGAGTTTTGGTCGTTGGCCGTTTTCGGTTGAACTAGGTCCAAACGGCTCAAACCTAGCCTTACAATTTTTTCATCGGTTTTTATCACACTCGTATCCTTTTACGTATTCCAACTCCGGTTAGCCGTATCTTACTGACAAACTATGAAGGCTGATTTTGAGAACACAAACATCCTTTTTTCACGAAAATAACTCGTAAGTCACGGCTTAGAGCGATGAGCTTTTTCGTTGACCGTTTCGCATCGAACTAGGTCAAGCTTGCTCCGACCTAGCCTACGGTGATTCGTACGTTTTTATCGCTCTCATACCGTTTCACGTATTCCAAGTCCGGTTGGCCCATATCTTCTTAAAAAACTATGAAGGCTAATTTTGAGGGCCCGAACTACATTTTTTCACCAAAATAACTCATAAGTCGTGGCTTATAGCTATGAGTTTTGGTTGTTGGCCGTTTCGAGATAGACCTAGGTCCGAATAGCTCAAACCTAGCACGACGAGTTTTCCATCGGTTTTTATCACACTCATACCGTTTCACGTATTCCAACTCTAGTTGGCCGTATCTTCTTGACAAACTATGAAGGCAGATTTTGAGAGGCCAAACTACGTTTTTTCACCAAAATAACTCATAAGTCATGGCTTATAGCTATGAGTTTTGGTCGTTGGCCGGTTTCGGTAGAACTTGGTCAAGCTTGCTCCAACCTAGCCTTACGGTTTTTCATCGGTTTTTATCACACTCGATATCATTTCACGTATCCGACTCCGGTTAGCCGTATTTTCTTGACAAACTATGAAGGCTGATTTTTAGAACACAAAGAACCTTTTTTCACCAAAATAACTCGTAAGTCGAGGCTTAGAGCGATGAGCTTTTATCGTTGGCCGTTTCGCATCGAACTAGGTCCAAGCTCGCTCCATCGTAGCCTACGGGTTTCGTCGGTTTTTATCGCTCTCATACCGTTTCACGTATTCCAAGTCCGGTTGGCCCATATCTTCGAAAAAGATACGAAGGCTGATTTTAGGGCCCAAGCTGTAGTTTTTCACCAAAATAACTCATAAGTCGTGGCTTATAGCTATGAGCATTTGTTGTTGGCCCATTTCAAATAGACTGGGTCCAAACGGCTCGAACCTAGTGCGACGGTTTTCCATCGGTTTTTATCACACTCATACCGTTTCACGTATTCCAACTCTAGTTGGCCGTATCTTCTTAACAAACTATGAAGGCGGATTTTGAGAGCCCGAACTACGTTTTTTCACCAAAATAACTCATAGGTCATTGCTTATAGCTATGAGTTTTGGTCGTTGGCCGTTTTCGGTAGAACTAGGTCCAAACGGCTCGAACCTAGCCTTGACGGTTTTTCATCGGTTTTTATCACACTCGTATCATTTTACGTATTCCAACTCCGGTTAGCCGTATCTTCTTGACAAACTATGAAGGCTGATTTTGAGAGCTCAAACTACCTTTTTTCACCAAAATAACTCGTAAGTCACGGCTTAGAGCGATGAGCTTTTGTCGTTGGCTCATTTCGCATCGAACTAGGTCCAAGCTTGCTCCAACCTAGCCCTACGGTGTTTCGTCGGTTTTATCGCTCTCATACAGTTTGACGTATTCCAAGTCCGGTTGGCCCATATATTCTTAAAAAACTAAGAAGGCTGATTTTGAGGGCCCAAACTACATTTTTTCACCAAATTAACTCATAAGTCGTGGCTTATAGCTATGAGTTTTGGTTGTTGGCCCGTTTCGGATAGACCTGAGGTCCAAACGGCTCAAACCTAGCTCGACGGTTTTCCATCGGTTTTTATCACACACATACCGTTTCACGTATTCCGACTCTAGTTGGCCGTATCTTCTTGACAAATTATGAAGGCGGATTTTGAGAGCCCAAACTACGTTTTTTCACCAAAATAACTCATAAGTCATGGCTTATAGCTATGAGTTTTGGTTGTTGGCCCGTTTCGGATAGAACTAGGTCCGAATAGCTCGAACCTAGCTGACGGTTTTTCATCGGTTTTTATCACACTCATACCGTTTCACGTATTCCAACTCTAGTTGGCCGTATCTTTACGACAAACTATGAAGGCGGATTTTGAGAGGCCAAACTACGTTTTTTCACCAAAATAACTCATAAGTCATGGCTTATAGCTATGAGTTTTGGTCGTTGGCCGTTTCGGTAGAACTTGGTCCAAGCTGCTCCAACCTAGCCTTACGGTTTTTCATCGGTTTTTATCACACTCGATATCATTTCACGTATCCAACTCCGGTTAGCTCGTATTTTCTTGACAAACTATGAAGGCTGATTTTTAGAACACAAAGAACCTTTTTTCACCAAAATAACTCGTAAGTCAAGGCTTAGAGCGATGAGCTTTAATCGTTGGCCCGTTTCGCATCGAACTAGGTCCAAGCTTGCTCCAACGTAGCCCTACGGGTTTCGTCGGTTTTATCGCTCTCATACCGTTTCACGTATTCCAAGTCCGGTTGGCCCATATCTTCATAAAAACTATGAAAGGCTGATTTTGAGGGCCCAAACTACATTTTTCACCAAAATAACTCATAAGTCGTGGCTTATAGCTATGAGTTTTGGTTGTTGGCCCGTTTCGGATAGAGCTAGGTCCAAACGGCTCAAACCTAGCTGACGAGTTTTCCATCGGTTTTTATCACACTCATACCGTTTCACGTATTCCAACTCTAGTTGGCCGTATCTTCTTGACAAACTATGAAGGCGGATTTTGAGAGCCCAAACTACGTTTTTTCACCAAACTAACTCATAAGTCATGGCTTATAGCTATGAGTTTTGGTCGTTGGCCGTTTTCGGTAGAACTAGGTCCAAGCTGCTCGAACCTAGCCTTACGGTTTTTCATCGAGTTTTTATCACACTCATATCATTTCACGTATCCAACTCCGGTTAGCCGTATTTTCTTGGCAAACTATGAAGGCTGATTTTTAGAACACAAAGAACCTTTTTTCACCAAAATAACTCGTAAGTCGAGGCTTAGAGCGATGAGCTTTTATCGTTGGTCCGTTTCGCATCGAACTAGGTCCAAGTTTGCTCCAACGTAGCCTACGGGTTTCGTCGGTTTTTATCGCTCTCATACGGTTTCACGTATTCCAAGTCCGGTTGGCCCATATCTTCTCGAAAAACTACGAAGGTGATTTTTAGGGCCCAAGCTGTAGTTTTTCACCAAAATAACTCATAAGTCGTGGCTTATAGGCGTGAGCTTTTGTCGTTGGCCGTTTCAAATAGAACTGGAGTCCAAACGGCTCAAACCTAGCACGACAGTTTTCCATCGGTTTTATCACACTCATACCGTTTCACGTATTCCAACTCTAGTTGGCCGTATCTTTCGACAAACTATGAAGGCGGATTTTGAGAGGCCAAACTACGTTTTTTCACCAAAATAACTCATAAGTCATGGCTTATAGCTATGAGTTTTGGTCGTTGGCCCGTTTTCGGTAGACCTTGGTCCAGCTTGCTCAATCTAGCCTTACGGTTTTTCATCGAGTTTTTATCACACTCGTATCGTCTTAAGTATTCCGACTCCGGTTAGCCGTATCTTAACGACAAACTATGAAGGCGATTTTTAGAACACAAAGAACCATTTTTCACCAAAATAACTCATAAGTCACGGCTGAGAGCGATGAGCTTTTGTCGTTGACCGTTTCGCATCGAACTAGGTCCAAGCTTGCTCCGACCTAGCCCTACGGTGTTTCGTCTGTTTTTATCGCTCTCATACCGTTTCACGTATTCCAAGTCCGGTTGGCCCATATCTTAAAAAACTATGAAGGCTGATTTTGAGGGCCCAAACTACATTTTTTCACCAAAATAACTCATAAGTCGTGGCTTATAGCTATGAGTTTTGGTTGTTGACCGTTTCGGATAGACCTGGGTCCAAACGGCTCGAAACCTAGCTCGACGGTTTTCCATCGGTTTTTATCACACTCATACCGTTTCACGTATTCCAACTCTAGTTGGCCGTAACTTTCGACAAACTATGAAGGTAGATTTTGAGAGGCCAAACTACGTTTTTTCACCAAAATAACTCATAAGTCATGGCTTATAGCTATGAGTTTTGGTCGTTGGCCGTTTCAGATAGAACTTGATCCAAGCTGCTCCAACCTAGCCTTACGGTTTTTCATCGGTTTTTATCACACTCATATCGTCTTACGTATTCCAACTCCGGTTAGCCGTATCTTATCGACAAACTATGAAGGCTGATTTTTAGAACACAAAGAACCTTTTTTCACCAAAATAACTCGTAAGTCGAGGCTTAGAGCGATGAGCTTTTATCGTTGGCACGTTTCGCATCGAACTAGGTCCAAGTTTGCTCCGACGTAGCCTACGGGTTTCGTCGGTTTTATCGCTCTCATACCGTTTCACGTATTCCAAGTCCGGTTGGCCCATATCTTCTCAAAAAACTACGAAGGTGATTTTTAGGGCCCGAGCTGTAGTTTTTAACCAAAATAACTCATAAGTCGTGGCTTATAGCTATGAGTTTTGGTTGTTGACCCGTTTCGAGATAGACTGAGGTCCAAACGGCTCAAACCTAGCTGACGGTTTTCCATCGGTTTTTATCACACTCATACCGTTTCACGTATTCCAACTCTAGTTGGCCGTATCTTCTTGACAAACTATGAAGGCGGATTTTGAGAGGCCAAACTACGTTTTTTCACCAAAATAACTCATAAGTCATGGCTTATAGTTATGAGTTTTGGTCGTTGGCCGATTCCAGGTAGAACTTGGTCCAAGCTGCTCCAACCTAGCCTTACGGTTTTTCATCGGTTTTTATCACACTCGATATCATTTCACGTATCCAACTCCGGTTAGCCGTATTTTCTTGACAAACTATGAAGGCTGATTTTTAGAACACAAAGAACCTTTTTTCACCAAAATAACTCGTAAGTCGAGGCTTAGAGCGATGAGCTTTTATCGTTGGCCGTTTCGCATCGAACTAGGTCCAAGCTCGCTCGAACGTAGCCCTACGGGTTTCGTCGGTTTTTATCGCTCTCATACCGTTTCACGTATTCCAAGTCCGGTTGGCCCATATCTTCGAAAAAGATACGAAGGCTGATTTTTAGGGCCCGAGCTGTAGTTTTTCACCAAAATAACTCATAAGTCGTGGCTTATAGCTATGAGCTTTTGTTGTTGGCCGTTTCAAATAGACCTGGGTCCAAACGGCTCGAACCTAGCGTGACGGTTTTCCATCGGTTTTTATCACACTCATACCGTTTCACGTATTCCAACTCTAGTTGGCCACGATCTTCTTAACAAACTATGAAGGCGGATTTTGAGAGCCCGAACTACGTTTTTTCACCAAAATAACTCATAAGTCATTGCTTATAGCTATGAGTTTTGGTCGTTGGCCGTTTTCGGTAGAACTAGGTCCAAACTGACTCAAACCTAGCCTGACGGTTTTTCATCGGTTTTTATCACACTCGTATCATTTTACGTATTCCAACTCCGGTTAGCCGTATCTTCTTGACAAACTATGAAGGCTGATTTTGAGAGCTCAAACTACCTTTTTTCACCAAAATAACTCGTAAGTCACGGCTTAGAGCGATGAGCTTTTGTCGTTGGCTCATTTCGCATCGAACTAGGTCAAGCTGCTCCAACCTAGCCTACGGTGTTTCGTCGGTTTTATCGCTCTCATACCGTTTCACGTATTCCAAGTCCGGTTGGCCCATATCTTAAAAAACTAAGAAGAGTGATTTTGAGGGCCCAAACTACATTTTTTCACCAAATTAACTCATAAGTCGTGACTTATAGCTATGAGTTTTGGTTGTTGGCCGTTTCGGATAGACTGGGTCCGAACGGCTCGAACCTTGCACGACGGTTTTCCATCGGTTTTTATCACACACATACCGTTTCACGTATTCCAACTCTAGTTGGCCGTATCTTCTTGACAAATTATGAAGGCGGATTTTGAGAGCCCGAACTACGTTTTTTCACCAAAATAACTCATAAGTCATGGCTTATAGCTATGAGTTTTGGTTGTTGGCCGTTTCGAATAGAACTGGGTCCGAATAGCTCGAACCTAGCACTGACGGTTTTCCATCGGTTTTTATCACACTCATACCAGTTTCACGTATTCCAACTCTAGTTGGCCGTATCTTTCGACAAACTATGAAGGCGGATTTTGAGAGGCCAAACTACGTTTTTTCACCAAAATAACTCATAAGTCATGGCTTATAGCTATGAGTTTTGATCGTTGGCCGTTTCGGTAGAACTTGGTCAAGCTTGCTCCGATCTAGCCTTACGGTTTTTCATCGGTTTTTATCACGGTCATATCGTCTTAAGTATTCCAACTCCGGTTAGCCGTATCTTAACGACAAACTATGAAGGCTGATTTTTAGAACACGAAGAACCGTTTTTCACCAAAATAACTCGTAAGTCACGGCTTAGAGTGATGAGCTTTTGTCGATGACTCGTTTCGCATCGAACTAGGTCCAAGCTTGCTCCAACCTAGCCCTACGGTGTTTCGTCTGTTTATATCGCTCTCATACCGTTTCACGTATTCCAAGTCCGGTTGGCCCGTATCTTCTTAAAAAACTATGAAGGCTGATTTTGAGGGCCCGAAACTATATTTTTTCACCAAAATAACTCATAAGTCGTGGCTTATAGCTATGAGTTTTGGTTGTTGACCGTTTCGGATAGAACTGAGGTCCAAGCTTGCTCCAACCTAGCCTTACGGTTTTCTCATCGAGTTTTTATCACACTCATATCGTCTTACGTATTCCAACTCCGGTTAGCCGTATCTTATCGACAAACTATGAAGGCTGATTTTTAGAACACAAAGAACCTTTTTTCACCAAAATAACTCGTAAGTCAAGGCTTAGAGCGATGAGCTTTTATCGTTGGCCGTTTCGCATCGAACTAGGTCAAGCTTGCTCCGACGTAGCCTACGGGTTTCGTCGGTTTTATCGCTCTCATACCGTTTCACGTATTCCAAGTCCGGTTGGCCCATATCTTCTCGAAAAACTACGAAGGCTGATTTTGAGGGCCCGAGCTGTAGTTTTTCACCAAAATAACTCATAAGTCGTGGCTTATAGTTGTGAGCTTTTGTTGTTGGCCGTTTCAAATAGAACTGGGTCCGAACGGCTCGAACCTAGCTGACGGTTTTCCATCGGTTTTTATCACACTCATACCGTTTCACGTATTCCGACTCTAGTTGGCCGTATCTTCACGACAAACTATGAAGGCGGATTTTGAGAGGCCAAACTACATTTTTCACTACAATAACTCATAAGTCATGGCTTATAGCTATGAGTTTTGGTCGTTGGCCGTTTCGGTAGACCTTGGTCCAAGCTGCTCAAACCTAGCCTTACGGTTTTTCATCGGTTTTTATCACACTCGTATCGTCTTACGTATTCCAACTCCGGTTAGCCGTATCTTCTTTACAAACTATGAAGGCGATTTTGAGAACGCAAAGAACCTTTTTTCACCAAAATAACTAGTAAGTCACGGCTTAGAGCGATGAGCTTTTGTCGTTGACCGTTTCGCATCGAACTAGGTCCAGCTTGCTCCAACCTAGCCTACGGTGTTTCGTCGGTTTTATCGCTCTCATACAGTTTCACGTATTCCAAGTCCGGTTGGCCCATATCATCTTAAAAAACTATGAAGGCTGATTTTGAGGGCCCGAACTACATTTTTCACCAAAATAACTCATAAGTCGTGGCTTATAGCTATGAGTTTTGGTTGTTGACCGTTTCGGATAGAACTGAGGTCCAAACGGCTCGAACCTAGCTGACGGTTTTCCATCGGTTTTTATCACACTCATACCATTTCACGTATTCCAACTCTAGTTGGCCGTATCTTACGACAAAGTATGAAGGCGGATTTTGAGAGGCCAAACTACGTTTTTTCACCAAAATAACTCGTAAGTCATGGCTTATAGCTATGAGTTTTGGTCGTTGGCCGTTTCGATGAGAACTTGTTCCAAGCTGCTCCAACCTAGCCTTACGGTTTTTCATCGGTTTTTATCGCCTCATACCGTTTCACGTATTCCAAGTCCGGTTGGCCCATATCTTCTCAAAAACCTACGAAGGCTGATTTTTAGGGCCCAAGCTGTAGTTTTTCACCAAAATAACTCATAAGTCGTGGCTTATAGCTATGAGTTTTGGTTGTTGGCCGTTTCGGATAGACTTAGGTCCAAATAGCTCGAACCTAGCCGACGGTTTTTCATCGGTTTTTATCACACTCATACCGTTTCACGTATTCCAACTCTAGTTGGCCGTATCTTCACGACAAACTATGAAGGCGGATTTTGAGAGGCCAAACTACATTTTTTCACCAAAATAACTCATAAGTCATCGGCTTATAGCTATGAGTTTTGGTCGTTAGCCGTTTCAGGTAGAACTTGGTCCAAGCTGCTCGAACCTAGCCTTACGGTTTTTCATCGGTTTTTATCACACTCGATATCGTCTTACGTATTCCAACTCCTGTTAGCCGTATCTTCTTGACAAACTATGAAGGCGGATTTTTAGAACACAAAGAACCTTTTTTCACCAAAATAACTCGTAAGTCGAGGCTTAGAGCGATGAGCTTTTATCGTTGGCCGTTTCGCATCGAACTAGGTCCAAGCTTGCTCCAACGTAGCCTACGGGTTTCGTCGGTTTTTATTGCTCTCATACCGTTTCACGTATTCCAAGTCCGGTTGGCCCATATCTTCTCGAAAAACTACGAAGGCTGATTTTTAGGGCCACTAGCTGTAGTTTTTCACCAAAATAACTCATAAGTCGTGGCTTATAGCTATGAGCTTTTGTTGTTGGCCGTTTCAAATAGACTGGGTCCAAACGGCTCGAACCTAGCATGACGGTTTTCCATCGGTTTTATCACACTCATACCGTTTCACGTATTCCAACTCTAGTTGGCCGTATCTTCTCAACAAACTATGAAGGCGGATTTTGAGACCCCAAACTACGTTTTTTCACCAAAATAACTCATAAGTCATTGCTTATAGCTATGAGTTTTGATCGTTGGCCGTTTCCGGTAGAACTTGGTCCAAGCTGCTCCAACCTAGCCTTACGGTTTTTCATCGGTTTTTATCACACTCGTATCGTCTTACGTATTCCAACTCCGGTTAGCCGTATCTTCTTGACAAACTATGAAGGCTGATTTTTAGAACACAAAGAACCTTTTTTCACCAAAATAACTCGTAAGTCAAGGCTTAGAGCGATGAGCTTTTATCGTTGGCCCGTTTCGCATCGAACTAGGTCCAAGTCTGCTCCAACGTAGCCCTACGGGTTTCGTCGGTTTTATTGCTCTCATACCGTTTCACGTATTCCAAGTCCGGTTGGCCCATATCTTCTCAAAAAACTAGGAAGGCTGATTTTAGGGCCCTAACTGCAGTTTTTCACCAAAATAACTCATAAGTCGTGGCTTATAGCTATGAGCTTTTGTTGTTGGCCGTTTCAAATAGACTGAGGTCCAAACGGCTCAAACCTAGCCTGACGGTTTTTCATCGGTTTTTATCACACTCATACCGTTTCACGTATTCCAACTCTAGTTGGCCGTATCTTCTTAACAAACTATGAAGGCGGATTTTGAGACCCCAAACTACGTTTTTTCACCAAAATAACTCATAAGTCATTGCTTATAGCTATGAGTTTTGGTCGTTGGCCCGTTTTCGATAGAACTAGGTCCAGACTGACTCAAACCTAGCTTGACGGTTTTTCATCGGTTTTTATCACACTCGTATCGTTTTACGTATTCCAACTCCAGTTGGCCGTATCTTCTTGACAAACTATGAAGGCGATTTTGAGAACACAAACAACCTTTTTCACGAAAATAACTCGTAAGTCACGGCTTAGAGCGATGAGCTTTTATCGTTGACCGTTTCGCATCGAACTAGGTCCAAGCTGCTCAACCTAGCCTACGGTGTTTCGTCCGTTTTTATCGCTCTCATACCGTTTCACGTATTCCAAGTCCGGTTGGCCCATATCTTCTTAAAAAACTATGAAGGTCGATTTTGAGGGCCCAAACTACATTTTTTCACCAAAATAACTCATAAGTCGTGGCTTATAGCTATGAGTTTTGGTTGTTGGCCGTTTCGGATAGACTTAGGTCCAAACGGCTCAAACCTAGCTGACGGTTTTCCATCGGTTTTTATCACACTCATACCATTTCACGTATTCCAACTCTAGTTGGCCGTATCTTCACGACAAACTATGAAGGCGGATTTTGAGAGGCCAAACTACGTTTTTTCACTAAAATAACTCATAAGTCATGGCTTATAGCTATGAGTTTTGGTCGTTGGCCCGTTTCGATAGAACTTGGTCCAAGCTGCTCCAACCTAGCCTTACGGTTTTTCATCGGTTTTTATCACACTCATATCATTTCACGTATCCAACTCCGGTTAGCCGTATTTTCTTGGCAAACTATGAAGGCTGATTTTTAGAACACAAAGAACCTTTTTTCACCAAAATAACTCGTAAGTCAAGGCTTAGAGCGATGAGCTTTTATCGTTGGCCGTTTCGCATCGAACTAGGTCAAGTTTGCTCCAACGTAGCCTACGGGTTTCGTCGGTTTTTATCGCTCTCATACGGTTTCACGTATTCCAAGTCCGGTTGGCCCATATCTTCTCGAAAAACTACGAAGGCTGATTTTTAGGGCCCAAGCTGTAGTTTTTCACCAAAATAACTCATAAGTCGTGGCTTATAGCTATGAGCTTTTGTTGTTGGCCGTTTCAAATAGACCTGGGTCCAAACGGCTCAAACCTAGCACGACGGTATTTCCATCGGTTTTTATCACACTCATACCGTTTCACGTATTCCAACTCTAGTTGGCCGTATCTTCACGACAAACTATGAAGGCGGATTTTGAGAGGCCAAACTACGTTTTTTCACCAAAATAACTCATAAGTCATGGCTTATAGCTATGAGTTTTGGTCGTTGGCCGTTTCAGATAGAACTTGATCCGAGCTGCTCCAACCTAGCCTTACGGTTTTTCATCGGTTTTTATCACACTCGTATCGTCTTACGTATTCCAACTCCGGTTAGCCGTATCTTCTTGAGAAACTATGAAGGCTGATTTTTAGAACACAAAGAACCTTTTTTCACCAAAATAACTCGTAACTCGAGGCTTAGAGCGATGAGCTTTTATCGTTGGCCCGTTTCGCATCGAACTAGGTCAAGCTTGCTCCAACGTAGCCTACGGGTTTCGTCGGTTTTTATCGCTCTCATACGGTTTCACGTATTCCAAGTCCGGTTCGCCCATATCTTCTCGAAAAACTACGAAGGCTGATTTTTAGGGCCCAAGCTGTAGTTTTTCACCAAAATAACTCATAAGTCGTGGCTTATAGGCTGTGAGCTTTTGTTGTTGGCCCGTTTCAAATAGACTGGAGTCCAAACGGCTCAGACCTAGCACGACGGTTTTCCATCGGTTTTTATCACACTCATACCGTTTCACGTATTCCAACTCTAATTGGCCGTATCTTCTCAACAAACTATGAAGGCGAGATTTTGAGACCCCGAACTACGTTTTTTCACCAAAATAACTCATAAGTCATTGCTTATAGCTATGAGTTTTGATCGTTGGCCGTTTCGGTAGAACTTGGTCCAAGCTTGCTCCAACCTAGCCTTACGGTTTTTCATCGGTTTTTATCACACTCGTATCGTCTTACGTATTCCAACTCCGGTTAGCCGTATCTTCTTGACAAACTATGAAGGCTGATTTTTAGAACACAAAGAACCTTTTTTCACCAAAATAACTCGTAAGTCGAGGCTTAGAGCGATGAGCTTTTATCGTTGGCCGTTTCGCATCGAACTAGGTCCAAGCTTGCTCCAACGTAGCCTACGGGTTTCGTCGGTTTTTATTGCTCTCATACCGTTTCACGTATTCCAAGTCCGGTTGGCCCATATCTTCTCAAAAAACTAGGAAGGCTGATTTTTAGGGCCCTAGCTGCAGTTTTTCACCAAAATAACTCATAAGTCGTGGCTTATAGCTATGAGCTTTTGTTGTTGGCCGTTTCAAATAGACTGGAGTCCGAACGGCTCAAACCTAGCCTAACGGTTTTTCATCGAGTTTTTATCACACTCATACCGTTTCACGTATTCCAACTCTAGTTGGCCGTATCTTCTTAACAAACTATGAAGGCGGATTTTGAGACCCCGAACTAAGTTTTTTCACCAAAATAACTCATAAGTCATTGCTTATAGCTATGAGTTTTGGTCGTTGGCCGTTTTCGATAGAGCCAGGTCCGAACGGCTCAAACCTAGCTGACGAGTTTTTCATCGGTTTTTATCACACTCGTATCGTTTTACGTATTCCAACTCCGGTTGGCCGTATCTTCTTGACAAACTATGAAGGCTGATTTTGAGAACACAAACAACCTTTTTTCACGAAAATAACTCGTAAGTCACGGCTTAGAGCGATGAGCTTTTGTCGTTGACCGTTTCGCATCGAACTAGGTCCAAGCTGCTCCGACCTAGCCCTACGGTGTTTCGTCTGTTTTTATCGCTCTCATACCGTTTCACGTATTCCAAGTCCGAGTTGGCCCATATCTTCTTAAAAAACTATGAAGGCTGATTCGAGGGCCCGAACTACATTTTTTCACCAAAATAACTCATAAGTCGTGGCTTATAGCTATGAGTTTTGGTTGTTGGCCCGTTTCGGATAGACTGAGGTCCAAACGGCTCAAACCTAGCACGACGGTTTTCCATCGGTTTTTATCACACTCATTACCATTTCCGTATTCCAACTCTAGTTGGCCGTATCTTCACGACAAACTATGAAGGCGGATTTTGAGAGGCCAAACTACGTTTTTTCACCAAAATAACTCATAAGTCATGGCTTATAGCTATGAGTTTTGATCGTTGGCCGTTTCGGTAGAACTTGGTCCAAGCTGCTCCGACCTAGCCTTACGGTTTTTCATCGGTTTTTATCACACTCATATCGTCTTACGTATTCCAACTCCGGTTAGCCGTATCTTCTCGACAAACTATGAAGGCTGATTTTTAGAACACAAAGAACCTTTTTTCACCAAAATAACTCGTAAGTCGAGGCTTAGAGCGATGAGCTTTTATCGTTGGCCGTTTCGCATCGAACTAGGTCCAAGTTTGCTCCAACGTAGCCTACGGGTTTCGTCGGTTTTATTGCTCTCATACCGTTTCACGTATTCCAAGTCCGGTTGGCCCATATCTTCTCGAAAAACTACGAAGGCTGATTTTTAGGGCCACTAGCTGTAGTTTTTCACCAAAATAACTCATAAGTCGTGGCTTATAGCTATGAGCTTTTGTTGTTGGCCGTTTCAAATAGACTGAGGTCCAAACGGCTCGAACCTAGCTTGACGGTTTTTCATCGGTTTTTATCACACTCATACAGTTTCACGTATTCCGACTCTAGTTGGCCGTATCTTCTTAAGAAACTATGAAGGCGGATTTTGAGATCCCAAACTACGTTTTTTCACCAAAATAACTCATAAGTCATTGCTTATAGCTATGAGTTTTGGTCGTTGGCCGTTTTCGATAGAACTAGGTCCAAACGGCTCAAACCTAGCTTGACGGTTTTTCATCGGTTTTTATCACACTCGTATCGTTTTACGTATTCCGACTCTAGTTGGCCGTATCTTCTTGACAAACTATGAAGACGGATTTTGAGAACACAAACAACCTTTTTTCACGAAAATAACTCGTAAGTCACGGCTTAGAGCGATGAGCTTTTGTCGTTGACCGTTTCGCATAGAACTAGGTCCAAGCTGCTCGACCTAGCCTACATAGTGTTTCGTACGTTTTTATCGCACTCATCTTGTTTCACGTATTCCAAGTCCGGTTGGCCCATATCTTCTTAAAAAACTATGAAGGCTGATTTTGAGGGCCCGAACTACATTTTTTCACCAAAATAACTCATAAGTCGTGGCTTATAGCTATGAGTTTTGGTTGTTGACTGTTTCGGATAGACTTAGGTCCAAACGGCTCGAACCTAGCACGACGGTTTTTCCATCGGTTTTTATCACACTCATACCGTTTCACGTATTCCAACTCTAGTTGGCCGTATCTTCACGACAAACTATGAAGGCGGATTTTTAGAGGCCAAACTACGTTTCTTCACTAAAATAACTCATAAGTCATGGCTTATAGCTATGAGTTTTGGTCGTTGGCCGTTTCAGATAGAACTTGGTCCAAGCTTGCTCCGACCTAGCCTTACGGTTTTTCATCGAGTTTTTATCACACTCGTATCATTTCACGTATCCAACTCCGGTTAGCCGTATTTTCTTGGCAAACTATGAAGGCGATTTTTAGAACACAAAGAACCTTTTTTCACCAAAATAACTCGTAAGTCGAGGCTTAGAGCGATGAGCTTTTATCGTTGGCCCGTTTCGCATCGAACTAGGTCAAGTTTGCTCCAACGTAGCCTACGGGTTTCGTCGGTTTTTATCGCTCTCATACGGTTTCACGTATTCCAAGTCCGGTTGGCCCATATCTTCTCGAAAAACTACGAAGGCTGATTTTTAGGGCCCAAGCTGTAGTTTTTCACCAAAATAACTCATAAGTCGTGGCTTATAGCTATGAGCTTTTGTTGTTGGCCGTTTCAAATAGACCTAGGTCCAAACGGCTCGAAACCTAGCTGACGGTATTTCCATCGGTTTTTATCACACTCATACCGTTTCACGTATTCCAACTCTAGTTGGCCGTATCTTCACGACAAACTATGAAGGCGGATTTTGAGAGGCCAAACTACGTTTTTTACCAAAATAACTCATAAGTCATGGCTTATAGCTATGAGTTTTGGTCGTTGGCCGTTTCAGATAGAACTTGATCGAGCTTGCTCCAACCTAGCCTTACGGTTTTTCATCGAGTTTTTATCACACTCGTATCGTCTTACGTATTCCAACTCCGGTTAGCCGTATCTTCTTGAGAAACTATGAAGGCTGATTTTTAGAACACAAAGAACCTTTTTTCACCAAAATAACTCGTAACTCGAGGCTTAGAGCGATGAGCTTTTATCGTTGGCCGTTTCGCATCGAACTAGGTCAAGTCTGCTCCAACGTAGCCTACGGGTTTCGTCGGTTTTTATCGCTCTCATACGGTTTCACGTATTCCAAGTCCGGTTCGCCCATATCTTCTCAAAAAACTACGAAGGCTGATTTTTAGGGCCCAAGCTGTAGTTTTTCACCAAAATAACTCATAAGTCGTGGCTTATAGGCTATGAGCTTTTGTTGTTGGCCGTTTCAAATAGACTGAGGTCCAAACGGCTCGAAACCTAGCACGACGGTTTTCCATCGGTTTTTATCACACTCATACCGTTTCACGTATTCCGACTCTAGTTGGCCGTATCTTCCGACAAACTATGAAGGCGGATTTTGAGAGGCCAAACTACGTTTTTTCACCAAAATAACTCATAAGTCATGGCTTATAGCTATGAGTTTCGGTCATTGGCCGTTTCAAATAGAACTGGGTCCAAACGGCTCAAACCTAGCACGACGGTTTTCCATCGGTTTTTATCACACTCATACCGTTTCACGTATTCCAACTCTAGTTGGCCGTATCTTCACGACAAACTATGAAGGCGGATTTTGAGAGGCCAAACTACGTTTTTTAACCAAAATAACTCATAAGTCATGACTTATAGCTATGAGTTTTGGTCGTTGGTCCGTTTTCGGTAGAGCTCAGGTCCAAATAGCTCAAACCTAGCTGACGAGTTTTTCATCGGTTTTTATCACACTCGTATCGTTTTACGTATTCCAACTCCGGTTAGCCGTATCTTCTTGACAAACTATGAAGGCGATTTTGAGAACACAAACAACCTTTTTTCACGAAAATAACTCGTAAGTCACGGCTTAGAGCGATGAGCTTTTGTCTTTGACCGTTTCGCATCGAACTAGGTCCAGCTGCTCTAACCTAGCCCTACGGTGTTTCGTACGTTTTTATCGCTCTCATACAGTTTCACGTATTCCAAGTCCGGTTGGCCCATATCTTCTTAAAAAACTATGAAGGCTGATTTTGAGTCCCCAAACTACATTTTTTCACGAGAATAACTCATAAGTCGAGGCTTATAGCTATGAGTTTGGTTGTTGACCGTTTCGGATAGAACTGGAGTCCAAACGGCTCGAACCTAGGTGACGGTTTTCCATCGGTTTTTATCACACTCATACCATTTCACGTATTCCAACTCTAGTTGGCCGTATCTTTCGACAAACTATGAAGGCGGATTTTGAGAGGCCAAACTACGTTTCTTCACCAAAATAACTCATAAGTCATGGCTTATAGCTATGAGTTTTGGTCGTTGGCCGTTTTCGGTAGAACTTGGTCCAAGCTTGCTCCGACCTAGCCTTACGGTTTTTCATCGGTTTTTATCACATCGATATCATTTCACTTATCCAACTCCGGTTAGCCGTATTTTCTTGGCAAACTATGAAGGCGATTTTTAGAACACAAAGAACCTTTTTTCACCAAAATAACTCGTAAGTCGAGGCTTAGAGCGATGAGCTTTTATCGTTGGCCGTTTCGCATCGAACTAGGTCAAGTTTGCTCCAACGTAGCCCTACGGGTTTCGTCGGTTTTATCGCTCTCATACCGTTTCACGTATTCCAAGTCCGGTTGGCCCATATCTTCGAAAAAGATACGGAGGGTGATTTTTAGGGCCTGAGCTGTAGTTTTTCACCAAAATAACTCATAAGTCGTGGCTTATAGCTATGAGCTTTTGTTGGTTGCCGTTTCAAATAGATCTAGGTCCAAACGGCTCAAACTTAGCTGACGGTTTTTCCATCGGTTTTTATCACACTCATACAGTTTCACGTATTCCAACTCTAGTTGGCCGTATCTTCTTAACAAACTATGAAGGCGGATTTTGAGAGCCCGAACTACGTTTTTTAACCAAAATAACTCATAAGTCATGACTTATAGCTATGAGTTTTGGTCGTTGGTCCGTTTTCGGTAGAACTAGGTCCAAGCGGCTCAAACCTAGCATGATAGTTTTTCATCGGTTTTTATCACACTCGTATCGTTTTACGTATTCCGACTCCGGTTAGCCGTATCTTCTTGACAAACTATGAAGGCTGATTTTGAGAACACAACAAACCTTTTTTCACGAAAATAACTCGTAAGTCACGGCTTAGAGCGATGAGCTTTTATCGTTGGCCGTTTCGCATCGAACTAGGTCAAGTCTGCTCCGACGTAGCCTACGAGGTTTCGTCGGTTTTTATTGCTCTCATACCGTTTCACGTATTCCAAGTCCGGTTGGCCCATATCTTCGAAAAAACTACGAAGGTGATTTTAGGGCCCAAGCTGTAGTTTTTCACCAAAATAACTCATAAGTCGTGGCTTATAGCTATGAGCTTTTGTTGTTGGCCGTTTCAAATAGAACTGGAGTCCAAACGGCTCAAACCTAGCTCGACGGTTTTCCATCGGTTTTTATCACACTCATACCGTTTCACGTATTCCGACTCTAGTTGGCCGTATCTTCTTAAACAAGCTATGAATGCGAGATTTTGAGAGCCCAAACTATGTTTTTTCACCAAAATAACTTATAAGTCATTGCTTATAGCTATGAGTTTTGGTCGTTGGCCGTTTTCGGTAGAGCTCAGGTCCGAACGGCTCAAACCTAGCATGACGGTTTTTCATCGGTTTTTATCACACTCGTATCATTTTACGTATTCCGACTCCGGTTAGCCGTATCTTCTTGACAAACTATGAAGGCTGATTTTGAGATCCCAAACTACATTTTTTCACCAAAATAACTCATAAGTCGTGGCTTATAGCTATGAGTTTTGGTTGTTGACTCGTTTCGGATAGACCTAGGTCCAAACGGCTCAAACCTAGCTGATAGTTTCTCCATCGGTTTTTATCACACTCATACCGTTTCACGTATTCCGACTCTAGTTGGCCGTATCTTCACGACAAACTATGAAGGTAGATTTTGAGAGGCCAAACTATGTTTTTTCACCAAAATAACTCGTAAGTCATGGCTTATAGCTATGAGTTTTGGTCGTTGGCCGTTTCGGTAGAACTTGGTCCAAGCTGCTCCGACCTAGCCTTACGGTTTTTCATCGAGTTTTTATCACACTTGATATCATTTCACGTATCCGACTCCGGTTAGCCGTATTTTCATGACAAACTATGAAGGCTGATTTTTAGAACACAAAGAACCTTTTTTCACCAAAATAACTCGTAAGTCGAGGCTTAGAGCGATGAGCTTTTATCGTTGGCCGTTTCGCATCGAACTAGGTCAAGTTTGCTCCAACGTAGCCTACGGGTTTCGTCGGTTTTTATCGCTCTCATACCGTTTCACGTATTCCAAGTCCGGTTGGCCCATATCTTCGAAAAAGATACGAAGGCTGATTTTTAGGGCCTGACTTGTAGTTTTTCACCAAAATAACTCATAAGTCGTGGCTTATAGCTATGAGCTTTTGTTGTTGGCCGTTTCAAATAGATCTAGGTCGAAACGGCTCAAACCTAGCTGACGGTTTTCCATCGGTTTTTATCACACTCATACCGTTTCACGTATTCCGACTCTAGTTGGCCGTATCTTCTTAACAAACTATGAAAGCGGATTTTGAGAGCCCGAACTACGTTTTTTAACCAAAATAACTCATAAGTCATGACTTATAGCTATGAGTTTTGGTCGTTGGTGCGTTTTCGGTAGAGCTCAGGTCCAAGCGTGACTCAAACCTAGCTGACGGTTTTTCATCGGTTTTTATCACACTCGTATCGTTTTACGTATTCCAACTCCGGTTAGCCGTATCTTCTTGACAAACTATGAAGGCTGATTTTGAGAACACAACAAACCTTTTTTCACGAAAATAACTCGTAAGTCACGGCTTAGAGCGATGAGCTTTTATCGTTGGCCGTTTCGCATCGAACTAGGTCAAGCTTGCTCCGACGTAGCCTACGAGGTTTCGTCGGTTTTTATTGCTCTCATACCGTTTCACGTATTCCAAGTCCGGTTGGCCCATATCTTCGAAAAAACTACGAAGGCTGATTTTTAGGGCCCGAGCTGTAGTTTTTCACCAAAATAACTCATAAGTCGTGGCTTATAGCTATGAGCTTTTGTTGTTGGCCGTTTCAAATAGACTGGGTCCAAACGGCTCGAACCTAGCATGACGGTTTTTCCATCGGTTTTTATCACACTCATACCGTTTCACGTATTCCAACTCTAGTTGGCCGTATCTTCTTAAACAACTATGAATGCGAGATTTTGAGAGCCCGAACTATGTTTTTTCACCAAAATAACTCATAAGTCATTGCTTATAGCTATGAGTTTTGGTCGTAGGCCGTTTTCGGTAGAACTAGGTCCAAACGGCTCAAACCTAGCTTGACGGTTTTTCATCGGTTTTTATCACACTCGTATCATTTTACGTATTCCGACTCCGGTTAGCCGTATCTTAACGACAAACTATGAAGGCTGATTTTGAGATCCCAAACTACATTTTTTCACCAAAATAACTCATAAGTCGTGGCTTATAGCTATGAGTTTTGGTTGTTGACCGTTTCGAATAGACTGAGGTCCAGAACGGCTCAAACCTAGCACGATAGTTTCTCCATCGGTTTTTATCACACTCATACCGTTTCACGTATTCCGACTCTAGTTGGCCGTATCTTCACGACAAACTATGAAGGTAGATTTTGAGAGGCCAAACTACGTTTTTTCACCAAAATAACTCATAAGTCATGGCTTATAGCTATGAGTTTTGGTCGTTGGCCGTTCCGGTAGAACTTGGTCAAAGCTGCTCCGACCTAGCCTTACGGTTTTTCATCGGTTTTTATCACACTGATATCATTTCACGTATCCGACTCCGGTTAGCCGTATTTTCATGACAAACTATGAAGGCTGATTTTTAGAACACAAAGAACCTTTTTTCACCAAAATAACTCGTAAGTCGAGGCTTAGAGCGATGAGCTTTTATCGTTGGCCCGTTTCGCATCGAACTAGGTCAAGTTTGCTCCAACGTAGCCTACGGGTTTCGTCGGTTTTATCGCTCTCATACCGTTTCACGTATTCCAAGTCCGGTTGGCCCATATCTTCGAAAAAGATACGAAGGCTGATTTTTAGGGCCTGAGCTGTAGTTTTTCACCAAAATAACTCATAAGTCGTGGCTTATAGCTATGAGCTTTTGTTGTTGGCCGTTTCAAATAGACTGCAGGTCTAAACGGCTCGAACCTAGCACGACGGTTTTCCATCGGTTTTTATCACACTCATACCGTTTCACGTATTCCAACTCTAGTTGGCCGTATCTTCTTAACAAACTATGAAGGCGGATTTTGAGAGCCCGAACTACGTTTTTTAACCAAAATAACTCATAAGTCATGACTTATAGCTATGAGTTTTGGTCGTTGGTCCGTTTTCGGTAGAACTAGGTCCAAACGGCTCAAACCTAGCTGACGGTTTTTCATCGGTTTTTATCACACTCGTATCGTTTTACGTATTCCAACTCCGGTTAGCCGTATCTTCTTGACAAACTATGAAGGCGATTTTGAGAACACAACAAACCTTTTTTCACGAAAATAACTCGTAAGTCACGGCTTAGAGCGATGAGCTTTTATCGTTGGCCGTTTCGCATCGAACTAGGTCAAGCTTGCTCCGACGTAGCCCTACGGGTTTCGTCGGTTTTTATTGCTCTCATACAGTTTCACGTATTCCAAGTCCGGTTGGCCCATATCTTCGAAAAAACTACGAAGGCTGATTTTGAGGGCCCGAGCTGTAGTTTTTCACCAAAATAACTCATAAGTCGTGGCTTATAGCTATGAGCTTTTGTTGTTGGCCGTTTCAAATAGACTGGGTCCAAGCGGCTCAAACCTAGCTATGACGGTTTTCCATCGGTTTTTATCACACTCATACCGTTTCACGTATTCCGACTCTAGTTGGCCGTATCTTCTAACAAACTATGAAGGCGAGATTTTGAGAGCCCGAACTACGTTTTTTAACCAAAATAACTCATAAGTCATGACTTATAGCTATGAGTTTTGGTCGTTGGTCCGTTTTCGGTAGAGCTAGGTCCAAACGGCTCAAACCTAGCTTGACGGTTTTTCATCGAGTTTTTATCACACTCGTATCGTTTTACGTATTCCAACTCCGGTTAGCCGTATTTTCATGACAAGCTATGAAGGCTGATTTTTAGAACACAAAGAACCTTTTTTCACCAAAATAACTCGTAAGTCGAGGCTTAGAGCGATGAGCTTTTATCGTTGGCCGTTTCGCATCGAACTAGGTCCAAGTTTGCTCCAACGTAGCCTACGGGTTTCGTCGGTTTTATCGCTCTCATACCGTTTCACGTATTCCAAGTCCGGTTGGCCCATATCTTCGAAAAAGATACGAAGGCTGATTTTAGGGCCCGAGCTTGTAGTTTTTCACCAAAATAACTCATAAGTCGTGGCTTATAGCTATGAGCTTTTGTTGTTGGCCGTTTCAAATAGATGCTAGGTCTAAACGGCTCGAACCTAGCTGACGGTTTTCCATCGGTTTTTATCACACTCATACAGTTTCACGTATTCCAACTCTAGTTGGCCGTATCTTCTTAACAAACTATGAAGGCGGATTTTGAGAGCCCGAACTACGTTTTTTAACCAAAATAACTCATAAGTCATGACTTATAGCTATGAGTTTTGGTCGTTGGTCCGTTTTCGGTAGAAGCTAGGTCCAAACGGCTCAAACCTAGCTGACGGTTTTTCATCGGTTTTTATCACACTCGTATCGTTTTACGTATTCCAACTCCGGTTAGCCGTATCTTCTTGACAAACTATGAAGGCTGATTTTGAGAACACAACAAACCTTTTTTCACGAAAATAACTCGTAAGTCACGGCTTAGAGCGATGAGCTTTTATCGTTGGCCGTTTCGCATCGAACTAGGTCAAGTTTGCTCCGACGTAGCCTACGGGTTTCGTCGGTTTTTATTGCTCTCATACCGTTTCACGTATTCCAAGTCCGGTTGGCCCATATCTTCGAAAAAACTACGAAGGTGATTTTTAGGGCCCAAGCTGTAGTTTTTCACCAAAATAACTCATAAGTCGTGGCTTATAGCTATGAGCTTTTGTTGTTGGCCGTTTCAAATAGAACTGGAGTCCAAACGGCTCGAAACCTAGCACTGACAGTTTTCCATCGGTTTTTATCACACTCATACAGTTTCACGTATTCCAACTCTAGTTGGCCGTATCTTCTTAAACAAGCTATGAATGCGGATTTTGAGAGCCCGAACTATGTTTTTTCACCAAAATAACTCATAAGTCATTGCTTATAGCTATGAGTTTTGGTCGTTGGCCGTTTTCGGTAGAACTAGGTCCAAACGGCTCAAACCTAGCATGACGGTTTTTCATCGGTTTTTATCACACTCGTATCATTTTACGTATTCCAACTCCGGTTAGCCGTATCTTCTCGACAAACTATGAAGGCTGATTTTGAGATCCCAAACTACATTTTTTCACCAAAATAACTCATAAGTCGTGGCTTATAGCTATGAGTTTTGGTTGTTGACCGTTTCGGATAGACTGAGGTCGAAACGGCTCAAACCTAGCTCTGATAGTTTCTCCATCGGTTTTTATCACACTCATGCCGTTTCACGTATTCCAACTCTAGTTGGCCGTATCTTCACGACAAACTATGAAGGTAGATTTTGAGAGGCCAAACTACGTTTTTCACCAAAATAACTCATAAGTCATGGCTTATAGCTATGAGTTTTGGTCGTTGGCCGTTTCGGTAGAACTTGGTCAAGCTTGCTCCAACCTAGCTGACGGTTTTTCATCGGTTTTTATCACACTCGTATCATTTTACGTATTCCGACTCCGGTTAGCCGTATCTTCTTGACAAACTATGAAGGCTGATTTTGAGATCCCAAACTACATTTTTTCACCAAAATAACTCATAAGTCGTGGCTTATAGCTATGAGTTTTGGTTGTTGACCGTTTCGAGATAGAACTGAGGTCCAGAACGGCTCGAAACCTAGCACGATAGTTTCTCCATCGGTTTTATCACACTCATACCGTTTCACGTATTCCAACTCTAGTTGGCCGTATCTTCACGACAAACTATGAAGGTAGATTTTGAGAGGCCAAACTACGTTTTTTCACCAAAATAACTCATAAGTCATGGCTTATAGCTATGAGTTTTGGTCGTTGGCCGTTTCGGTAGAACTTGGTCCAAGCTGCTCCGACCTAGCCTTACGGTTTTTCATCGGTTTTTATCACACTTGATATCATTTCACGTATCCGACTCCGGTTAGCCGTATTTTCATGACAAACTATGAAGGCTGATTTTTAGAACACAAAGAACCTTTTTTCACCAAAATAACTCGTAAGTCGAGGCTTAGAGCGATGAGCTTTTATCGTTGGCCCGTTTCGCATCGAACTAGGTCCAAGCTTGCTCCAACGTAGCCTACGGGTTTCGTCGGTTTTTATCGCTCTCATACCGTTTCACGTATTCCAAGTCCGGTTGGCCCATATCTTCGAAAAAGATACGAAGGTGATTTTAGGGCCCAATCTGTAGTTTTTCACCAAAATAACTCATAAGTCGTGGCTTATAGCTATGAGCTTTTGTTGTTGGCCGTTTCAAATAGATCTAGGTCCAAACGGCTCGAACCTAGCACGACGAGTTTTCCATCGGTTTTTATCACACTCATACCGTTTCACGTATTCCAGACTCTAGTTGGCCGTATCTTCTTAACAAACTATGAAGGCGGATTTTGAGAGCCCGAACTACGTTTTTTAACCAAAATAACTCATAAGTCATGACTTATAGCTATGAGTTTTGGTCGTTGGTCCGTTTTCGGTAGAACTAGGTCCAAACGGCTCAAACCTAGCTGACGGTTTTTCATCGGTTTTTATCACACTCGTATCGTTTTACGTATTCCAACTCCGGTTAGCCGTATCTTCTTGACAAACTATGAAGGCTGATTTTGAGAACACAACAAACCTTTTTTCACGAAAATAACTCGTAAGTCACGGCTTAGAGCGATGAGCTTTTATCGTTGGCCGTTTCGCATCGAACTAGGTCAAGTTGCTCCGACGTAGCCTACGGGTTTCGTCGGTTTTTATTGCTCTCATACCGTTTCACGTATTCCAAGTCCGGTTGGCCCATATCTTCGAAAAAACTACGAAGGTGATTTTTAGGGCCCGAGCTGTAGTTTTTCACCAAAATAACTCATAAGTCGTGGCTTATAGCTATGAGCTTTTGTTGTTGGCCGTTTCAAATAGACTGGGTCCAAACGGCTCGAACCTAGCTGACGGTTTTCCATCGGTTTTTATCACACTCATACGCGTTTCACGTATTCCAACTCTAGTTGGCCGTATCTTCTTAAACAACTATGAATGCGGATTTTGAGAGCCCAAACTATGTTTTTTACCAAAATAACTCATAAGTCATTGCTTATAGCTATGAGTTTTGGTCATTGGCCGTTTTCGGTAGAACTAGGTCCAAACGGCTCAAACCTAGCTGACGGATTTTTCATCGGTTTTATCACACTCGTATCATTTTACGTATTCCAACTCCGGTTAGCCGTATCTTAACTTGACAAACTATGAAGGCTGATTTTGAGATCCCAAACTACATTTTTTCACCAAAATAACTCATAAGTCGTGGCTTATAGCTATGAGTTTTGGTTGTTGACCGTTTCAAATAGACTGAGGTCCAAACGGCTCAAACCTAGCACGATAGTTTCTCCATCGGTTTTTATCACACTCATACCGTTTCACGTATTCCAACTCTAGTTGGCCGTATCTTCACGACAAACTATGAAGGTAGATTTTGAGAGGCCAAACTACGTTTTTTCACCAAAATAACTCATAAGTCATGGCTTATAGCTATGAGTTTTGGTCGTTGGCCGTTTCGGTAGAACTTGGTCCAAGCTGCTCCGACCTAGCCTTACGGTTTTCCATCGGTTTTTATCACACTCGATATAATTTCACGTATCCAACTCCGGTTAGCCGTATTTTCATGACAAACTATGAAGGCTGATTTTTAGAACACAAAGAACCTTTTTTCACCAAAATAACTCGTAAGTCGAGGCTTAGAGCGATGAGCTTTTATCGTTGGCCCGTTTCGCATCGAACTAGGTCAAGTTTGCTCCAACGTAGCCTACGGGTTTCGTCGGTTTTTATCGCTCTCATACCGTTTCACGTATTCCAAGTCCGGTTGGCCCATATCTTCGAAAAGATACGAAGGCTGATTTTTAGGGCCCAAGCTGTAGTTTTTCACCAAAATAACTCATAAGTCGTGGCTTATAGCTATGAGCTTTTGTTGTTGGCCCGTTTCAAATAGACCTGAGGTCCAAACGGCTCAAACCTAGCTGACGGTTTTCCATCGGTTTTTATCACACTCATACCGTTTCACGTATTCCAACTCTAGTTGGCCGTATCTTCTTAAGAAACTATGAAGGCGGATTTTGAGAGCCCAAACTACGTTTTTTCACCAAAATAACTCATAAGTCATGACTTATAGCTATGAGTTTTGGTCGTTGGCCGTTTTCGGTAGAACTAGGTCCAAACGGCTCAAACCTAGCTGACGGTTTTTCATCGGTTTTTATCACACTCGTATCGTTTTACGTATTCCAACTCCGGTTAGCTCGTATCTTTTTGACAAACTATGAAGGCTGATTTTGAGAACACAAACAACCTTTTTTCACGAAAATAACTCGTAAGTCACGGCTTAGAGCGATGAGCTTTTGTCTTTGACCGTTTCGCATCGAACTAGGTCAGCTGCTCAGACCTAGCCTACATAGTGTTTCGTCGGTTTTTATCGCTCTCATACCGTTTCACGTATTCCAAGTCCGGTTGGCCCATATCTTCTAAAAAACTATTAAGAGTTGATTTTGAGGCCCCAAACTATATTTTTTCACCGAGAATAACTCATAAGTCGTGGCTTATAGCTATGAGTTTTGGTTGTTGACCGTTTCGAGATAGACTGGGTCCAAACGGCTCAAACCTAGGTCGACGGTTTTCCATTAGTTTTTATCACACTCATACCATTTCACGTATTCCAACTCTAGTTGGCCGTATCTTCACGACAAACTATGAAGGCGGATTTTGAGAGGCCAAACTACGTTTTTTCACCAAAATAACTCATAAGTCATGGCTTATAGCTATGAGTTTTGGTTGTTGGCCGTTTCGGTAGAACTTGGTCAAGCTTGCTCCGACCTAGCCTTACGGTTTTTCATCGGTTTTTATCACACTCGTATCATTTCACGTATCCAACTTCGGTTAGCCGTATTTTCTTGGCAAACTATGAAGGCTGATTTTTAGAACACAAATAACCTTTTTTCACCAAAATAACTCATAAGTCGAGGCTTAGAGCGATGAGCTTTTGTCTTTGACCGTTTCGCATCGAACTAGGTCCAAGCTACTCCGACCTAGCCTACGGTGTTTCGTCTGTTTTTATCGCTCTCATACAGTTTCACGTATTCCAAGTCCGGTTGGCCCACATCTTCTAAAAAACTATGAAGGTGATTTTGAGGCCCAGAACTACATTTTTTCACCAAAATAACTCATAAGTCGTGGCTTATAGCTATGAGTTTTGGTTGTTGACCGTTTCGGATAGACTGGGTCCAAACGGCTCGAAACCTAGCACGACACTTTTTCCATCGGTTTTTATCACACTCATACCAGTTTCACGTATTCCAACTCTAGTTAGCCGTATCTTACGACAAACTATGAAGGCGGATTTTGAGAGGCTAAACTACGTTTTTTCACCAAAATAACTCATAAGTCATGGCTTATAGCTATGAGTTTTGGTCGTTGGCCCGTTTCGGTAGAACTTGGTCCAAACTACTCAGACCTAGCCTTACGGTTTTTCATCGAGTTTTTATCACACTCGTATCATTTCACGTATCCAACTTCGGTTAGCTCGTATTTTCTTGGCAAACTATGAAGGCTGATTTTTAGAACACAAAGAACCTTTTTTCACCAAAATAACTCGTAAGTAAAGGCTTAGAGCGATGAGCTTTTATCGTTGGCCCGTTTCGCATCGAACTAGGTCAAGCTTGCTCCAACGTAGCCCTACGGGTTTCGTCGGTTTTTATTGCTCTCATACCGTTTCACGTATTCCAAGTCCGGTTGGCCCATATCTTCGAAAAAGATACGAAGGCTGATTTTTAGGGCCCGAGCTGTAGTTTTTCACCAAAATAACTCATAAGTCGTGGCTTATAGCTATGAGCTTTTGTTGTTGGCCGTTTCAAATAGACTGGAGTCCATACGGCTCAAACCTAACTTGATAGTTTTTCCATCGGTTTTTATCACACTCATACCGTTTCACGTATTCCAACTCTAGTTGGCTTGTATCTTCTTAAACAACTATGAAGGCGGATTTTGAGAGCCCGAACTACGTTTTTTCACCAAAATAACTCATAAGTTATTGCTTATAGCTATGAGTTTTGGTCGTTGGCCGTTTTCGGTAGAACTAGGTCCAAACGGTTCAAAACCTAGCTTACTAGTTTTTTCATCGGTTTTTATCACACTCGTATCGTTTTACGTATTCCAACTCCGGTTAGCCGTATCTTCTTGACAAACTATGAAGGCGATTTTGAGAACACAAACAACCTTTTTTCACGAAAATAACTCGTAAGTCACGGCTTAGAGCGATGAGCTTTTGTCGTTGACCCGTTTCGCATCGAACTAGGTCCAAGCTTGCTCGAACCTAGCACGACACTTTTTCCATCGGTTTTATCACACTCATACCGTTTCACGTATTCCAACTCTAGTTGGCCGTATCTTCACGACAAACTATGAAGGCGGATTTTGAGAGGCCAAACTACGTTTTTCACCAAAATAACTCATAAGTCATGGCTTATAGCTATGAGTTTTGGTCGTTGGCCCATTTCGGTAGAACTTGGTCAAGCTGCTCCAACCTAGCCTTACGGTTTTTCATCGGTTTTTATGACACTCGTATCATTTCACGTATCCAACTTCGGTTAGCTCGTATTTTCTTGGCAAACTATGAAGGCGATTTTTAGAACACGAAAGAACCTTTTTTCACCAAAATAACTCGTAAGTAAAGGCTTAGAGCGATGAGCTTTTATCGTTGGCCCATTTCGCATCGAACTAGGTCCAGTTTGCTCCAACGTAGCCCTACGGGTTTCGTCGGTTTTTATTGCTCTCATACCGTTTCACGTATTCCAAGTCCGGTTGGCCCATATCTTCGAAAAAGATACGAACGGCGATTTTTAGGGCCCAAGCTGTAGTTTTTCACCAAAATAACTCATAAGTCGTGGCTTATAGCTATGAGCTTTTGTTGTTGGCCCGTTTCAAATAGACCTAGAGTCCGAATAGCTCAAACCTAGCATGACGGTTTTCCATCGGTTTTTATCACACTCATACCGTTTCACGTATTCCGACTCTAGTTGGCCGTATCTTCTTAACAAACTATGAAGGCGGATTTTGAGAGCCCGAACTACGTTTTTTAACCAAAATAACTCATAAGTCATGACTTATAGCTATGAGTTTTGGTCGTTGGTCCGTTTTCGGTAGAGCTAGGTCCGAACGGCTCAAACCTAGCTGACGGTTTTTCATCGGTTTTTATCACACTCGTATCGTTTTACGTATTCCAACTCCGGTTAGCCGTATCTTCTTGACAAACTATGAAGGCTGATTTTGAGAACACAAACAACCTTTTTTCACGAAAATAACTCGTAAGTCACGGCTTAGAGCGATGAGCTTTTGTCGTTGACCGTTTCGCATCGAACTAGGTCCAAGCTACTCCGACCTAGCCTACGGTGTTTCGTACGTTTTTATCGCTCTCATACAGTTTCACGTATTCCAAGTCCGGTTGGCCCATATCTTTTTAAAAAACTATGAAGGCTGATTTTGAGGCCCGAAACTACATTTTTTCACCAAAATAACTCATAAGTCGTGGCTTATAGCTATGAGTTTTGGTCGTTGACCGTTTCGGATAGACTGAGGTCCAAACGGCTCGAACCTAGCCGACACTTTTTCCATCGGTTTTTATCACACTCATACCGTTTCACGTATTCCAACTCTAGTTGGCCGTATCTTTCGACAAACTATGAAGGCGGATTTTGAGAGGCCAAACTACGTTTTTTCACCAAAATAACTCATAAGTCATGGCTTATAGCTATGAGTTTTGGTCGTTGGCCCGTTTTCGGTAGAACTTGGTCCAAGCTTGCTCCAACCTAGCCTTACGGTTTTTCATCGGTTTTTATCACACTCATATCATTTCACGTATCCAACTTCGGTTAGCCGTATTTTCTTGGCAAACTATGAAGGCGATTTTTAGAACACGAAGAACCTTTTTTCACCAAAATAACTCGTAAGTCGAGGCTTAGAGCGATGAGCTTTTATCGTTGGCCGTTTCGCATCGAACTAGGTCCAAGTTTGCTCCAACGTAGCCTACGGGTTTCGTCGGTTTTTATCGCTCTCATGCCGTTTCACGTATTCCAAGTCCGGTTGGCCCATATCTTCGAAAAAGATTACGAAGGCTGATTTTTAGGGCCCAATTGTAGTTTTTCACCAAAATAACTCATAAGTCGTGGCTTATAGCTATGAGCTTTTGTTGTTGGCCGTTTCGAATAGACCTGGGTCCAAACGGCTCAAACCTAGCACTGACGGTTTTCCATCGGTTTTTATCACACTCATACCGTTTCACGTATTCCAACTCTAGTTGGCACGTATCTTCTTAACAAACTATGAAGGCGGATTTTGAGAGCCCGAACTACGTTTTTTCACCAAAATAACTCATAAGTCATTGCTTATAGCTATGAGTTTTGGTCGTTGGCCGTTTTCGGTAGAACTAGGTCCAAACGGCTCAAACCTAGCTTTGACGGTTTTTCATCGGTTTTTATCACACTCATATCGTTTTACGTATTCCAACTCCGGTTAGCCGTATCTTTTTGACAAACTATGAAGGCTGATTTTGAGAACACAAACAACCTTTTTCACGAAAATAACTCGTAAGTCACGGCTTAGAGCGATGAGCTTTTGTCGTTGACCGTTTCGCATCGAACTAGGTCCAAGCTGCTCCGACCTAGCCTACGGTGTTTCGTACGTTTTTATCGCTCTCATACCGTTTCACGTATTCCAAGTCCGGTTGGCCCATATCTTCTTAAAAAACTATGAAGGCTGATTTTGAGGGCCCAAACTATATTTTTTCACCAAAATAACTCATAAGTCGTGGCTTATAGCTATGAGTTTTGGTTGTTGACCGTTTCGAGATAGAACTGGGTCCAAACAACTCAAACCTAGGCGACGATTTTTCCATCGGTTTTTATCACACTCATACCGTTTCACGTATTCCAACTCTAGTTGGCCGTATCTTTACGACAAACTATGAAGGCGGATTTTGAGAGGCCAAACTACGTTTTTCACCAAAATAACTCATAAGTCATGGCTTATAGCTATGAGTTTTGGTCGTTGGCCCGTTTTCGGTAGAACTTGGTCCAAGTGCTCCGACCTAGCCTTACGGTTTTTCATCGAGTTTTTATCACACTCGATATCATTTCACGTATCCAACTCCGGTTAGCTCGTATTTTCTTGACAAACTATGAAGGCTGATTTTTAGAACACAAAGAACCTTTTTTCACCAAAATAACTCGTAAGTCGAGGCTTAGAGCGATGAGCTTTTATCGTTGGCCCGTTTCGCATCGAACTAGGTCCAAGTTTGCTCCAACGTAGCCTACGGGTTTCGTCGGTTTTTATCGCTCTCATACCGTTTCACGTATTCCAAGTCCGGTTGGCCCATATCTTCGAAAAAGATACGAAGGCTGATTTTTAGGGCCCAAGCTGTAGTTTTTCACCAAAATAACTCATAAGTCGTGGCTTATAGCTATGAGCTTTTGTTGTTGGCCCGTTTCAAATAGACCTGGGTCCAAACGGCTCAAACCTAGCATGACAGTTTTCCATCGGTTTTTATCACACTCATACCGTTTCACGTATTCCAACTCTAGTTGGCCGTATCTTCTTAACAAACTATGAAGGCGGATTTTGAGAGCCCAAACTACGTTTTTTCACCAAAATAACTCATAAGTCATGACTTATAGCTATGAGTTTTGGTCGTTGGCCGTTTTCGGTAGAACTAGGTCCAAACGGCTCAAACCTAGCTGACGGTTTTTCATCGGTTTTTATCACACTCGTATCGTTTTACGTATTCCAACTCCGGTTAGCCGTATCTTCTTGACAAACTATGAAGGCTGATTTTGAGAACACAAACAACCTTTTTTCACGAAAATAACTCGTAAGTCACGGCTTAGAGCGATGAGCTTTTGTCGTTGACCGTTTCGCATCGAACTAGGTCAAGCTGCTCCGACCTAGCCTACGGTGTTTCGTACTGTTTTTATCGCTCTCATACCGTTTCACGTATTCCAAGTCCGAGTTGGCCCATATCTTCTTAAAAAACTATGAAGGTGATTTTGAGGCCCGAACTACATTTTTTCACCAAAATAACTCATAAGTCGTGGCTTATAGCTATGAGTTTTGGTTGTTGACCGTTTCGGATAGAACTGAGGTCCAAACAGCTCAAACCTAGGCGACGATTTTTCCATCGGTTTTTATCACACTCATACCGTTTCACGTATTCCAACTCTAGTTGGCCGTATCTTACGACAAACTATGAAGGCGGATTTTGAGAGGCCAAACTACGTTTTTTCACCAAAATAACTCATAAGTCATGGCTTATAGCTATGAGTTTTGGTCGTTGGCCGTTTCGGTAGAACTTGGTCCAAGCTGCTCCGACCTAGCCTTACGGTTTTTCATCGGTTTTTATCACACTCGATATCATTTCACGTATCCAACTCCGGTTAGCTCGTATTTTCTTGGCAAACTATGAAGGCTGATTTTTAGAACACGAAAGAACCTTTTTTCACCAAAATAACTCGTAAGTCAAGGCTTAGAGCGATGAGCTTTTATCGTTGGCCCGTTTCGCATCGAACTAGGTCCAAGTTTGCTCCAACGTAGCCTACGGGTTTCGTCGGTTTTATTGCTCTCATACAGTTTCACGTATTCCAAGTCCGGTTGGCCCATATCTTCGAAAAAGATACGAACGGCGATTTTTAGGGCCCGATCTGTAGTTTTTCACCAAAATAACTCATAAGTCGTGGCTTATAGCTATGAGCTTTTGTTGTTGGCCCGTTTCAAATAGACCTGGAGTCCAAACGGCTCAAACCTAGCATGACGGTTTTCCATCGGTTTTTATCACACTCATACCGTTTCACGTAATCCGACTCTAGTTGGCCGTATCTTCTTAACAAACTATGAAGGCGGATTTTGAGAGCCCGAACTACGTTTTTTAACCAAAATAACTCATAAGTCATGACTTATAGCTATGAGTTTTGGTCGTTGGTCCGTTTTCGGTAGAACTAGGTCCAAACGGCTCAAACCTAGCATGACGGTTTTTCATCGGTTTTTATCACACTCGTATCGTTTTACGTATTCCAACTCCGGTTAGCCGTATCTTCTTGACAAACTATGAAGGCTGATTTTGAGAACACAAACAACCTTTTTTCACGAAAATAACTCGTAAGTCACGGCTTAGAGCGATGAGCTTTTGTCTTTGACCGTTTCGCATCGAACTAGGTCCAAGCTACTCCAATCTAGCCCTACGGTGTTTCGTCTGTTTTTATCGCTCTCATACCGTTTCACGTATTCCAAGTCCGGTTGGCCCATATCTTTTTAAAAAACTATGAAGGCTGATTTTGAGGCCCGAAACTACATTTTTTCACCAAAATAACTCATAAGTCGTGGCTTATAGCTATGAGTTTTGGTCGTTGACCGTTTCGGATAGAACTGAGGTCCAAACGGCTCGAACCTGGCACGACACTTTTTCCATCGGTTTTTATCACACTCATGCCGTTTCACGTATTCCAACTCTAGTTGGCCGTATCTTCACGACAAACTATGAAGGCGGATTTTGAGAGGCCAAACTACGTTCTTTCACCAAAATAACTCATAAGTCATGGCTTATAGCTATGAGTTTTGGTCGTTGGCCGTTTTCGGTAGAACTTGGTCCAAGCTTGCTCCGACCTAGCCTTACGGTTTTTCATCGGTTTTTATCACACTCGATATCATTTCACGTATCCAACTTCGGTTAGCCGTATTTTCTTGGCAAACTATGAAGGCTGATTTTTAGAACACAAAGAACCTTTTTTCACCAAAATAACTCGTAAGTCGAGGCTTAGAGCGATGAGCTTTTATCGTTGGCCGTTTCGCATCGAACTAGGTCTAAGTTTGCTCCAACGTAGCCTACGGGTTTCGTCGGTTTTTATCGCTCTCATGCCGTTTCACGTATTCCAAGTCCGGTTGGCCCATATCTTCGAAAAAGATTCGAAGGTGATTTTAGGGCCCAATTTGTAGTTTTTCACCAAAATAACTCATAAGTTGTGGCTTATAGCTATGAGCTTTTGTTGTTGGCCCGTTTCAAATAGACCTAGGTCCAAACGGCTCAAACCTAGCATGACGGTTTTTCCATCGGTTTTTATCACACTCATACCGTTTCACGTATTCCAACTCTAGTTGGCACGTATCTTCTTAACAAACTATGAAGGCGGATTTTGAGAGCCCAAACTACGTTTTTTCATCAAAATAACTCATAAGTCATTGCTTATAGCTATGAGTTTTGGTCGTTGGCCCGTTTTCGGTAGAACTTGGTCCAAACGGCTCAAACCTAGCTGACGGTTTTTTATCGAGTTTTTATCACACTCGTATCGTTTTACGTATTCCAACTCCGGTTAGCCCTATCTTTTTGACAAACTATGAAGGCTGATTTTGAGAACACAAACAACCTTTTTCACGAAAATAACTCGTAAGTCACGGCTTAGAGCGATGAGCTTTTGTCGTTGACCGTTTCGCATCGAACTAGGTCCAAGCTTGCTCCTACCTAGCCCTACGGTGTTTCGTACTGTTTTTATCGCTCTCATACCGTTTCACGTATTCCAAGTCCAGTTGGCCCATATCTTCTTAAAAAACTATGAAGGCTGATTTTGAGGGCCCAAACTATATTTTTTCACCAAAATAACTCATAAGTCGTGGCTTATAGCTATGAGTTTTGGTTGTTGACCGTTTCGGATAGACCTGGGTCCAAACAACTCAAACCTAGGCTGACGATTTTTCCATCGGTTTTATCACACTCATACCGTTTCACGTATTCCAACTCTAGTTGGCCGTATCTTCACGACAAACTATGGAGGCGGATTTTGAGAGGCCAAACTACGTTTTTTCACCAAAATAACTCATAAGTCATGGCTTATAGCTATGAGTTTTGGTCGTTGGCCCGTTTCGGTAGAACTTGTTCCAAGCTGCTCCAACCTAGCCTTACGGTTTTTCATCGAGTTTTTATCACACTCGATATCATTTCACGTATCCAACTCCGGTTAGCTCGTATTTTCTTGACAAACTATGAAGGCTGATTTTTAGAATACAAAGAACCTTTTTTCACCAAAATAACTCGTAAGTCGAGGCTTAGAGCGATGAGCTTTAATCGTTGGCCGTTTCGCATCGAACTAGGTCCAAGTTTGCTCCAACGTAGCCTACGGGTTTCGTCGGTTTTTATCGCTCTCATACCGTTTCACGTATTCCAAGTCCGGTTGGCCCATATCTTCGAAAAAGATACGAAGGCTGATTTTAGGGCCCAAGCTGTAGTTTTTCACCAAAATAACTCATAAGTCGTGGCTTATAGCTATGAGCTTTTGTTGTTGGCCCGTTTCAAATAGACTGGAGTCCAAACGGCTCAAACCTAGCATGACGGTTTTCCATCGAGTTTTTATCACACTCATACCGTTTCACGTATTCTAACTCTAGTTGGCCGTATCTTCTTAACAAACTATGAAGGCGGATTTTGAGAGCCCAAACTACGTTTTTTCACCAAAATAACTCATAAGTCATGACTTATAGCTATGAGTTTTGGTCGTTGGCCCGTTTTCGGTAGAACTTGGTCCAAGCTTGCTCAACCTAGCCTTACGGTTTTTCATCGGTTTTTATCACACTGATATCATTTCACGTATCCAACTCCGGTTAGCCGTATTTTCTTGACAAACTATGAAGACTAATTTTTAGAACACAAAGAACCTTTTTTCACCAAAATAACTCGTAAGTCGAGGCTTAGAGCGATGAGCTTTTATCGTTGGCCGTTTCGCATCGAACCGGGTCCAAGCTTGCTCCAACGTAGCCTACGGGTTTCGTCGGTTTTTATTGCTCTCATACCGTTTCACGTATTCCAAGTCCGGTTGGCCCATATCTTCGAAAAAACTACGAAGGCTGATTTTAGGGCCCAAGCTGTAGTTTTTCACCAAAATAACTCATAAGTCGTGGCTTATAGCTATGAGCTTTTGTTGTTGGCCGTTTCAAATAGACTGGAGTCCATACGGCTCAAACCTAACTTGATAGTTTTTCCATCGGTTTTATCACACTCATACCGTTTCACGTATTCCAACTCTAGTTGGCTCTGTATCTTCTTAAACAAGCTATGAAGGCGGATTTTGAGAGCCCGAACTACGTTTTTTCACCAAAATAACTCATAAGTCATTGCTTATAGCTATGAGTTTTGGTCGTTGGCCCGTTTTCGGTAGAACTAGGTCCAAGCAGGTTCAAAACCTAACTTGACAGTTTTTCATCGGTTTTTATCACACTCGTATCGTTTTACGTATTCCAACTCCGGTTAGCCGTATCTTCTTGACAAACTATGAAGGCTGATTTTGAGAACACAAACAACCTTTTTCACGAAAATAACTCGTAAGTCACGGCTTAGAGAGATGAGCTTTTCTCGTTGACCGTTTCGCCTCGAACTAGGTCCAAGCTTGCTCCAACCTAGCCTACGGTGTTTCGTCTGTTTTTATCGCTCTCATACCGTTTCACGTATTCCAAGTCCGGTTGGCCCATATCTTCTTAAAAAACTATGAAGGCTGATTTTGAGGCCCCGAACTACATTTTTTCACCAAAATAACTCATAAGTCGTGGCTTATAGCTATGAGTTTTGGTTGTTGACCCGTTTCGGATAGACCTAGGTCCAAACGGCTCAAACCTAGCACGATAGTTTCTCCATCGGTTTTATCACACTCATACCGTTTCACGTATTCCAACTCTAGTTGGCCGTATCTTCACGACAAACTATGAAGGTAGATTTTGAGAGGCCAAACTACGTTTTTTCACCGAAATAACTCATAAGTCATGGCTTATAGCTATGAGTTTTGGTCGTTGGCCGTTTCGGTAGAACTTGGTCCAAGCTGCTCCGACCTAGCCTTACGGTTTTTCATCGGTTTTTATCACACCGATATCATTTCACGTATCCAACTCCGGTTAGCCGTATTTTCATGACAAACTATGAAGGCTGATTTTTAGAACACAAAGAACCTTTTTTCACCAAAATAACTCGTAAGTCGAGGCTTAGAGCGATGAGCTTTTATCGTTGGCCGTTTCGCATCGAACTAGGTCAAGTTTGCTCCAACGTAGCCTACGAGGTTTCGTCGGTTTTTATTGCTCTCATACCGTTTCACGTATTCCCGAGTCCGGTTGGCCCATATCTTCGAAAAAACTACGAAGGCTGATTTTTAGGGCCTAAGCTGTAGTTTTTCACCAAAATAACTCATAAGTCGTGGTTATAGCTATGAGCTTTTGTTGTTGGCCGTTTCGAATAGACCTGGGTCCAAACGGCTCAAACCTAGCTTGATAGTTTTTCCATCGGTTTTTATCACACTCATACAGTTTCACGTATTCCGACTCTAGTTGGCCGTATCTTCTTAAACAACTATGAATGCGAGATTTTGAGAGCCCAAACTACGTTTTTTCACCAAAATAACTCATAAGTCATTGCTTATAGCTATGAGTTTTGGACGTTGGCCCGTTTTCGGTAGAACTAGGTCCAAACGGCTCAAACCTAGCTGACGAGTTTTTCATCGGTTTTTATCACACTCGTATCGTTTTACGTATTCCAACTCCGGTTAGCCGTATCTTCTTGACAAACTATGAAGGCTGATTTTGAGAACACAAACAACCTTTTTCCACGAAAATAACTCGTAAGTCACGGCTTAGAGCGATGAGCTTTTGTCGTTGACCCGTTTCGCATCGAACTAGGTCCAGCTTGCTCCAACCTAGCCTACGAGTGCTTCGTACGTTTTTATCGCTCTCATACCGTTTCACGTATTCCAAGTCCGGTTGGCCCATATCTTCTTAAAAAACAATGAAGGCTGATTTTGAGGCCCGAAACTACATTTTTTCACCAAAATAACTCATAAGTCGTGGCTTATAGCTATGAGTTTTGGTTGTTGACCGTTTCGGATAGACCTAGGTCCAAACGGCTCGAAACCTAGCATGACGGTTTCTCCATCGGTTTTTATCACACTCATACCGTTTCACGTATTCCAACTCTAGTTGGCCGTATCTTCACGACAAACTATGAAGGTAGATTTTGAGAGGCCAAACTACGTTTTTTCACCAAAATAACTCATAAGTCATGGCGTATAGCTATGAGTTTTGGTCGTTAGCCGTTTCAGGTAGAACTTGGTCCAAGCTTGCTCTAACCTAGCCTTATAGTTTTTTCATCGGTTTTTATCACACTAATATCATTTCACGTATCCAACTCCGGTTAGCCGTATTTTAATGACAAACTATGAAGGCTGATTTTTAGAACACAAAGAACCTTTTTTCACCAAAATAACTCGTAAGTCGAGGCTTAGAGCGATGAGCTTTTATCGTTGGCCGTTTCGCATCGAACTAGGTCAAGTTGCTCCAACGTAGCCACTATAGGTTTCGTCGGTTTTTATTGCTCTCATACCGTTTCACGTATTCCCGAGTCCGGTTGGCCCATATCTTCGAAAAAACTACGAAAGGCTGATTTTTAGGGCCTAAGCTGTAGTTTTTCACCAAAATAACTCATAAGTCGTGGCTTATAGCTATGAGCTTTTGTTGTTGGCCGTTTCAAATAGACCTGGAGTCCAAATAGCTCAAACCTAGCACGATAGTTTTTCCATCGGTTTTTATCACACTCATACCGTTTCACGTATTCCAACTCTAGTTGGCCGTATCTTCTTAAACAAGCTATGAATGCGGATTTTGAGAGCCCAAACTACGTTTTTTCACCAAAATAACTCATAAGTCATTGCTTATAGCTATGAGTTTTGGTCGTTGGCCGTTTTCGGTAGAACTAGGTCCAAACGGCTCAAACCTAGCTTGACGGTTTTTCATCGGTTTTTATCACACTCGTATCGTTTTACGTATTCCAACTCCAGTTAGCCGTATCTTCTTGACAAACTATGAAGGCTGATTTTGAGAACACAAACAACCTTTTTCCACGAAAATAACTCGTAAGTCACGGCTTAGAGCGATGAGCTTTTGTCGTTGACCGTTTCGCATCGAACTAGGTCCAAGCTGCTCCAACCTAGCCCTACGGTGTTTCGTACTGTTTTTATCGCTCTCATACCGTTTCACGTATTCCAAGTCCGGTTGGCCCATATCTTCTTAAAAAACTATGAAGGCTGATTTTGAGGCCCCAAACTACATTTTTTCACCAAAATAACTCATAAGTCGTGGCTTATAGCTATGAGTTTTGGTTGTTGACCGTTTCGGATAGACTGAGGTCCAAACGGCTCAAACCTAGCCTGACGGTTTCTCCATCGGTTTTTATCACACTCATACCGTTTCACGTATTCCAACTCTAGTTGGCCGTATCTTCACGACAAACTATGAAGGTAGATTTTGAGAGGCCAAACTACGTTTTTTCACCAAAATAACTCATAAGTCATGGCTTATAGCTATGAGTTTTGGTCGTTGGCCGTTTCGGTAGAACTTGGTCCAAGCTTGCTCCAACCTAGCCTTACGGTTTTTCATCGGTTTTTATCACACTGATATCATTTCACGTATCCAACTCCGGTTAGCCCATATTTTCTTGACAAACTATGAAGGCTGATTTTTAGAACACAAAGAACCTTTTTTCACCAAAATAACTCGTAAGTCGAGGCTTAGAGCGATGAGCTTTTATCGTTGGCCCGTTTCGCATCGAACTAGGTCCAAGTTGCTCCAACGTAGCCCTACAAGTTTCGTCGGTTTTTATTGCTCTCATACCGTTTCACGTATTCCAAGTCCGGTTGGCCCATATCTTCGAAAAAACTACGAAGGCTGATTTTTAGGGCCCAAGCTGTAGTTTTTCACCAAAATAACTCATAAGTCGTGGCTTATAGCTATGAGCTTTTGTTGTTGGCCCGTTTCAAATAGACCTAGGTAAAAACGGCTCAAACCTAGCACGATAGTTTTTCCATCGGTTTTTATCACACTCATACCGTTTCACGTATTCCGACTCTAGTTGGCCGTATCTTCTTAAACAACTATGAAGGCGGATTTTGAGAGCCCGAACTACGTTTTTTCACCAAAATAACTCATAAGTCATTGCTTATAGCTATGAGTTTTGGTCGTTGGCCCGTTTTCGGTAGAACTAGGTCCAAACGGCTCAAACCTAACTCGGCTAGTTTTTTCATCGAGTTTTTATCACACTCGTATCGTTTTACGTATTCCAACTCCGGTTAGCCGTATCTTCTTGACAAACTATGAAGGCGATTTTGAGAACACAAACAACCTTTTTTCATGAAAATAACTCGTAAGTCACGGCTTAGAGCGATGAGCTTTTGTCGTTGACCGTTTCGCATCGAACTAGGTCCAAGCTGCTCCAACCTAGCCTACGGTGTTTCGTTTGTTTTTATCGCTCTCATACCGTTTCACGTATTCCAAGTCCGGTTGGCCCATATCTTCTTAAAAAACTATGAAGGCTGATTTTGAGGGCCCAAACTACATTTTTTCACCAAAATAACTCATAAGTCGTGGCTTATAGCTATGAGTTTTGGTTGTTGACCGTTTCAAATAGACTTAGGTCCAAACGGCTCAAACCTAGCACGACGGTTTTCCATCGGTTTTTATCACACTCATACCGTTTCACGTATTCCAACTCTAGTTGGCCGTATCTTCACGACAAACTATGAAGACAGATTTTGAGAGGCCAAACTACGTTTTTTCACCAAAATAACTCATAAGTCATGGCTTATAGCTATGAGTTTTGGTCGTTGGCCCGTTTTCGGTAGAACTTGGTCCAAGCTTGCTCCGACCTAGCCTTACGGTTTTTCATCGGTTTTTATCACACCGATATCATTTCACGTATCCAACTCCGGTTAGCCGTATTTTCATGACAAACTATGAAGGCTGATTTTTAGAACACAAAGAACCTTTTTTCACCAAAATAACTCGTAAGTCGAGGCTTAGAGCGATGAGCTTTTATCGTTGGCCCGTTTCGTATCGAACTAGGTCCAAGTTTGCTCCAACGTAGCCCTACGGGTTTCATCGGTTTTTATTGCTCTCATACCGTTTCACGTATTCCAAGTCCAGTTGGCCCATATCTTCTTAAAAAACTATGAAGGCTAATTTTGAGGGCCCAAACTACATTTTTTCACCAAAATAACTCATAAGTCGTGACTTATAGCTATGAGTTTTGGTTGTTGGCCGTTTCGGATAGACCTAGGTCCAAACGACTCAAAACTAGCTCGACGGTTTCACCATCGGTTTTTATCACACTCATATCGTTTTACGTATTCCAACTCCGGTTAGCCGTATCTTCACGACAAACTATGAAGGCTGATTTTTAGAACACAAACAACCTTTTTCACCAAAATAACTAGTAAGTCACGGCTTAGAGCGATGAGCTTTTGTCGTTGACCCGTTTCGCATCGAACTAGGTCCAAGCTGCTCCGACCTAGCCCTACGGTGTTTCGTACTGTTTTTATCACTCTCATACCGTTTCACGTATTCCAAGTCCGGTTGGCCCATATCTTCTTAAAAAACTATGAAGGCTGATTTTGAGGGCCCGAAACTACATTTTTTCACCAAAATAACTCATAAGTCGTGACTTATAGCTATGAATTTTGGTTGTTGGCCGTTTCGAGATAGACTGAGGTCCAAACGACTCAAAACTAGCTCGACGGTTTCACCATCGGTTTTTATCACACTCGTATCGTTTTACGTATTCCAACTCCGGTTAGCCGTATCTTCTTGACAAACTATGAAGGCTGATTTTTAAAACACAAACAACCTTTTCCACCAAAATAACTCATAAGTCGTGACTTATAGCTATGAGTTTTGGTTGTTGGCCGTTTCGGATAGAACTGAGGTCCAAACGGCTCAAAACTAGCTTGACGGTTTCACCATCGGTTTTTATCACACTCGTATCGTTTTACGTATTCCAACTCCGGTTAGCCGTATCTTCTTGACAAACTATGAAGGCTGATTTTTAGAACACAAACAACCTTTTTCACCAAAATAACTAGTAAGTCACGGCTTAGAGCGATGAGCTTTTGTCGTTGACCGTTTCGCATCGAACTAGGTCCAAGCTGCTCCAACCTAGCCTACCGGTGTTTCGTCTGTTTTTATCGCTCTCATACCGTTTCACGTATTCCAAGTCCGGTGGGCCCATATCTTCTTAAAAAACTATGAAGGTGATTTTGAGGGCCCGAACTACATTTTTTCACCAAAATAACTCATAAGTCGTGACTTATAGCTATGAATTTTGGTTGTTGGCCGTTTCGGATAGACTGGAGTCCAAACGGCTCAAAACTAGCTGACGGTTTCACCATCGGTTTTTATCACACTCGTATCGTTTTACGTATTCTAACTCCGGTTAGCCGTATCTTCTTGACAAACTATGAAGGCGGATTTTGAGAGCCCAAACTACGTTTTTTCACCAAAATAACTCATAAGTCATTGCTTATAGCTATGAGTTTTGGTCGTTGGCCGTTTTCGGTAGAACTAGGTCCAAACGGCTCAAACCTAGTCGACGGTTTTTCATCGGTTTTTATCACACTCGTATCGTTTTACATATTCCAACTCCGGTTAGCCGTATCTTCTTGACAAACTATGAAGGCGATTTTGAGAACACAAACAACCTTTTTTCACGAAAATAACTCGTAAGTCACGGCTTAGAGCGATGAGCTTTTGTCGTTGACCGTTTCGCATCGAACTAGGTCCAAGCTGCTCCAACCTAGCCCTACGGTGTTTCGTCTGTTTTTATCGCTCTCATACGCGTTTCACGTATTCCAAGTCCGGTTGGCCCATATTCTTAAAAAACTATGAAGGCTGATTTTGAGGGCCCGAACTACATTTTTTCACCAAAATAACTCATAAATCGTGGCTTATAGCTATGAGTTTTGGTTGTTGACCGTTTCGGATAGAACTGGGTCCAAACGGCTCGAACCTAGCACGACGGTTTTCCATCGGTTTTATCACACTCATACCGTTTCACGTATTCCAACTCTAGTTGGCCGTATCTTCTTGACAAACTATGAAGGCGGATTTTGAGAGGCCAAACTACGTTTTTTCACCAAAATAACTCATAAGTCATGGGTTATAGCTATGAGTTTTGGTCGTTGGCCGTTTCGGTAGAACTTGGTCCAAGCTTGCTCAGACCTAGCCTTACGGTTTTTCATCGAGTTTTTATCACACTCATATCATTTCACGTATCCAACTCCGGTTAGCCGTATTTTCTTGGCAAACTATGAAGGCTGATTTTTAGAACACAAAGAACCTTTTTTCACCAAAATAACTCGTAAGTCAAGGCTTAGAGCGATGAGCTTTTATCGTTGGCCGTTTCGCATCGAACTAGGTCCAAGTTTGCTCCAACGTAGCCTACGGGTTTCGTCGATTTTTATCGCTCCCATACCGTTTCATGTATTCCAAGTCCGGTTGGCCCATATCTTCTCAAAAAACTACGAAGGCTGATTTTTAGGGCCCAAGCTGTAGTTTTTCACCAAAATAACTCATAAGTCGTGGCTTATAGCTATGAGTTTTGGTTGTTGGCCGTTTCGGATAGACTGAGGTCCAAACGGCTCGAAACCTAGCCTAACGGTTTTCCATCGGTTTTTATCACACTCATACAGTTTCACGTATTCCGACTCTAGTTTGCCGTATCTTCTTAGAAAACTATGAAGGCTGATTTTGAGGGCCCAAACTACATTTTTTCACCAAAATAACTCGTAAGTCGTGGCTTATAGCTATGAGTTTTGGTTGTTGACCCGTTTCGGATAGACTGAGGTCCAAACGGCTCGAACCTAGCCGACGGTTTTCCATCGGTTTTTATCACGCTCGTATCGTTTCACGTATTCCGACTCTAGTTGGCCGTATCTTCACGACAAACTATGAAGGCGGATTTTGAGAGCCCGAACTACGTTTTTTCACCAAAATAACTCATAAGTCATGGCTTATAGCTATGAGTTTTGGTCGTTGGCCGTTCCGGTAGAGCTAGGTCCAGCTTGCTCGACCTAGCCTTACGGTTTTTCATCGGTTTTTATCACACTCTTATCGTTTTACGTATTCCGACTCCGGTTAGCCGTATCTTCTTGACAAACTATGAAGGCGAATTTGAGAGCCCAAACTACCTTTTTTCACCAAAATAACTCGTAAGTCACGGCTTAGAGCGATGAGCTTTTGTCGTTGGCCCATTTCGCATCGAACTAGGTCCAAGCTTGCTCCGACCTAGCCTACTATGTTTCGTCGGTTTTATCGCTCTCATACCGTTTCACGTATTCCAAGTCCGGTTGGTCCATATCTTCTTAAAAAACTATGAAGGCTGATTTTGAGGGCCCGAGACTATATTTTTTCACCAAAATAACTCATAAGTCGTGGCTTATAGCTATGAGTTTTGGTTGTTGGCCGTTTCGGATAGACTGAGGTCCAAACGGCTCAAACCTAGCACTGACGGTTTTTCCATCAATTTTTATCACACTCGTATCGTTTTACGTATTCCAACTCCGGTTAGCCGTATCTTCTTGACAAACTATGAAGGCGATTTTGAGAACACAAACAACCTTTTTTCACGAAAATAACTCGTAAGTCACGGCTTAGAGCGATGAGCTTTTCTCGTTGACCGGTTTCGCATGGAACTAGGTCCAGCTGCTCCGACCTAGCCTACGGTGTTTCGTCGGTTTTTATCGCTCTCATACCGTTTCACGTATTCCAAGTCCGGTTGGCACATATCTTCTTAAAAACAATGAAAGGCTGATTTTGAGGGCCCGAACTACATTTTTAACAAAAATAACTCATAAGTCGTGGCTTATAGCTATGAGTTTTGGTCGTTGACCGTTTCGGATAGAACTGAGGTCCAAACGGCTCAAACCTAGCACGAAAGTTTTTCCATGAGTTTTTATCACGCTCGTATCGTTTCATGTATTCCGACTCCGGTTAGCCGTATCTTAACGACAAACTATGAAGGCGATTTTGAGAGCCCAAACTACCTTTTTTCACCAAAATAACTCATAAGTCACGGCTTAGAGCGATGAGCTTTTGTCGTTGGCCCATTTCGCATCGAACTAGGTCCAGCTTGCTCTAACCTAGCCCTACGGTGTTTCGTCGGTTTTATCGCTCTCATACCGTTTCACGTATTCCAAGTCCGGTTGGTCCATATCTTCTTAAAAAACTATGAAGGTGATTTTGAGGGCCCAGAACTACATTTTTTCACCAAAATAACTCATAAGTCGTGGCTTATAGCTATGAGTTTTGGTTGTTGACCGTTTCGGATAGACTTAGGTCCAAACGGCTCGAACCTAGCACGACGGTTTTCCATCGGTTTTTATCACACTCGTACCGTTTCACGTATTCCAACTCTAGTTGGCCGTATCTTCACGACAAACTATGAAGGCGGATTTTGAGAGGCCAAACTACGTTTTTTCACCAAAATAACTCATAAGTCATGGCTTATAGCTATAAGTTTTGGTCGTTGGCCGTTTTCGGTAGAACTTGGTCCAAACTACTCGAACCTAGCCTTACGGTTTTTCATCGGTTTTTATCACACTTATATCATTTCACGTATCCGACTCCGGTTAGCCGTATTTTCTTGGCAAACTATGAAGGCGATTTTTAGAACACAAAGAACCTTTTTTCACCAAAATAACTCGTAAGTCGAGGCTTAGAGCGTTGAGCTTTTATCGTTGGCCGTTTCGCATCGAACTAGGTCCAAGCTTGCTCCGACCTAGCCTACGGTGTTTCGTACGTTTTTATCGCTCTCATACCGTTTCACGTATTCCAAGTCCGGTTGGCCCATATCTTCTAAAAAGCTATGAAGGCTGATTTTGGGGGCCCGAACTACGGTTTTTCACCAAAATAACTCATAAATCGTGGCTTATAGCTATGAGTTTTGGTTGTTGACCCGTTTCGGATAGACTTAGGTCCAAACGGCTCGAACCTAGCACGACGGTTTTCCATCGGTTTTTATCACACTCATACCGTTTCTCGTATTCCAACTCTAGTTGGCCGTATCTTCACGACAAACTATGAAGGCGGATTTTGAGAGGCAAAACTACGTTTTTTCACCAAAATAACTCATAAGTCATGGCTTATAGCTATAAGTTTTGGTCGTTGGCACGTTTTCGATAGAACTAGGTCCAAACGGCTCAAACCTAGCACTGATCGTTTTTTCATCGGTTTTTATCACACTCGTATCGTTTTACGTATTCCAACTCCGGTTAGCCGTATCTTCTGAAAAACTATGAAGGCTGATTTTGAGAACACAAACAACCTTTTTTCACGAAAATAACTCGTAAGTCACGGCTTAGAGCGATGAGCTTTTGTCGTTGACCGTTTCGCATCGAACTAGGTCCAAGCTTGCTCCGACCTAGCCTACGGTGTTTCGTCTGTTTTTATCGCTCTCATACCGTTTCACGTATTCCAAGTCCGGTTGGCCCATATCTTCTTAAAAAACTATGAAGGCTGATTTTGAGGGCCCGAACTACATTTTTTCACCAAAATAACTCATAAGTCGTGGCTTATAGCTATGAGTTTTGGTTGCTTGGCCGTTTCGGATAGACCTAGGTCTAAACGGCTCAAACTTAGCACGACAATTTTTCCATCGGTTTTTATCACACTCATACGGTTTCACGTATTCAAACTCTAGTTGGCCGTATCTTCTTGACAAACTATGAAGGCAAATTTTGAGAGCCCAAACTACGTTTTTTCACCAAAATAACTCATAAGTCAAGGCTTATAGCTATGAGTTTTGGTCGTTGGCCGTTTTTGATAGAACTTGGTCAAGCTGCTCACACCTAGCCTTACGGTTTTTCATCGGTTTTTATCACACTCGTATCGTTTTACGTATTCCAACTCCGGTTAGCTTTGTATCTTCTTTACAAACTATAAAGGCGATTTTGAGAGCCCAAAGAACCTTTTTTCACCAAAATAACTCGTAATTCAAGGCCTAGAGCGATGAGCTTTTATCGTTGGCACTGTTTTGCATCGAACTAGGTCCAAACGGCTCCAACATAGCTCTACGAGGTTTCGTCGGTTTTATCACTCTCATACCGTTTCACGTATTCCAAGTCCGGTTCGCCCATATCTTCTTAAAAAACTAGGAAGGCTGATTTTCGGGGCCCAAAGTATATTTTTTCACCAAAATAACTCATAAGTCGTGGCTTATAGCTATGAGTTTTGGTTGCTTGGCCGTTTCGGATGAGACTGGAGTCCAAACTGGCTCAAACCTAGCTTGACGGTTTTTTCATCGGTTTTTATCACACTCATACCGTTTCACGTATTCCGACTCTAGTTGGCCGTATCTTCTTGACAAACTATGAAGGCGGATTTTGAGATCCCAAACTACGTTTTTTCACCAAAATAACTCATAAGTCATGACTTATAGCAATGAGTTTTGGTCGTTGGCCGTTTTCGATAGAGCTAGGTCCAAACGGCACAAACCTAGCCTTACGGTTTTTCATCGGTTTTATCTCGGTCATATCGTTTTACGTATTCCAACTCCGGTTAGCCGTATCTTCTTGACAAACTATGAAGGCTGATTTTGAGACCCCAAACAACCTTTTTTCACCAAAATAACTCGTAAGTCACGGCTTAGAGCGATGAGCTTTTGTCGTTGGCCGTTTCACATCGAACTAGGTCCAAGCTTGCTCCAACCTAGCCTACGGTGCTTCGTCAATTTTAATCGCTCTCATACCGTTTCACGTATTCCAAGTCCGAGTTGGCCCATATCTTCTTAAAAAACTATGAAGGCTGATTTTGAGAGCACTGAAACTACATTTTTTCACCAAAATAACTCATAAGTCGTGGCTTATAGCTATGAGTTTTGGTTGTTGGCCGTTTCGGATAGACTGGGTCCAAACGGCTCGAACCTAGCTTGACGGTTTTCCATCGGTTTTTATCACGCTCATACCGTTTCACGTATTCCGACTCTAGTTGGCCGTATCTTCTTGACAAACTATGAAGCCTGATTTTGAGAGCCCAAACTACGTTTTTTCACCAAAATAACTCATAAGTCATGGCTTATAGCTATGAGTTTTGGTCGTTGGCCCGTTTTCGATAGAACTAGGTCCGAACTACTGCGACCTAGCCTACGGTGTTTCGTCGGTTTTTATCGCTCTTATACCGTTTCACGTATTTCAAGTCTAGTTGGCCCATATCTTCTTAAAAAACTATGAAGGCTGATTTTGAGGGCCCGAACTACATTTTTTCACCAAAATAACTCATAAGTCGTGGCTTATAGCTATGAGTTTTGGTTGTTGGCCGTTTCGGATAGACTTAGGTCCAAACGGCTCGAACCTAGCCTAACGAGTTTTCCACCGAGTTTTTATCACACTCATACCGGTTCACGTATTCCAACTCTAGTTGGTCCGTATCTTACGACAAACTATGAAGGCGGATTTTGAGAGGCCAAACTACGTTTTTTCACCAAAATAACTCATAAGTCATGACTTATAGCAATCGGTTTTGGTCGTTGGCCGTTTCGACGGAACTAGGTCCAAACGGCTCGAAACCTAGCCTTATAGTTTTTTCATCGAGTTTTTATCACACTCGTATCGTTTTACGTATTCAAACTCCGGTTACCCGTATCTTCTTGACAAACTATGAAGGCGATTTTGAGAGCCCAAACTACCTTTTCTCACCAAAATAACTCGTAAGTCACGGCTTAGAGCGATGAGCTTTTGTCGTTCTCCACCATTTCGCATCGAACTAGGTCAAGCTTGCTCTAACCTAACCAGACAGGTGTTTCGTCGGTTTTATCAGTTGTTATACCTTTTCATGTATTCTAAGTCCAATTGGCCCATATCTTTTTAAAAAACTATGAAGGCTGATTTTGAGGGCTCGAAACTATATTTTTTCACCAAAATAACTCATAAGTCGTGGCTTATAGCTATGAGTTTTGTTTGTTGGCCCGTTTCGGATAGACTGGGTCGAACGGCTCAAACCTAGCCTTACGGTTTTTCATCGGTTTTTATCACACTCATATCATTTCATGTGTCCAGACTCCGGTTAGCCGTATCTTCTTGACAAACTATGAAGGCGGATTTTGACAACACAAACAACCTTTTTTCACCAAAATAACTAGTAAGTCAAGGCTTAGAGCGATGAGCTTTTATCGTTGGCCGTTTCGCATCGAACTAGGTCTAAGCTTGCTCCGACGTAGCGCTACGGGTTTCGTCGGTTTTTATCGCTCTCATATCGTTTCACGTATTCCAAGTCCGGTTGGCCTATATCTTCTCAAAAAACTATGAAGGCTGATTTTTACGACAAAAGCTGTATTTTTTCACCAAAATAACTCATAAGTCGTAGCTTATAGCTATGAGTTTTGGTTGTTGGCCGTTTCGGATAGACCTAGGTCCAAATAGCTCAAACCTAGCACGACGGTTTTTCCATCGGTTTTTATCACACTCATACCGTTTCACGTATTCCAACTCTAGTTGGCCCATATCTTCTTGACAAACTATGAAAGCGGATTTTGAGAGCCCAAACTACGTTTTTTCACCACGATAACTCTTAAGTCATGGCTTATAGCTATGAGTTTTGGTCGTTGGCCCGTTTCGGTAGAAGTAGGTCCGAACAACTCAAACCTAGCCTTACGGTTTTTCATCGGTTTTTATCACACTCATATCATTTCATGTGTCCAACTCCAATTAGACCGTATCTTATCGACAAACTATGAAGGCGATTTTAAGAACACAAACAACCTTTTTTTCACCAAAATAACTAGTAAGTCAAGGCTTAGAGCGATGAGCTTTTATCGTTGACCCGTTTCGCATCGAACTAGGTCCAAGCTTGCTCCAACGTAGCGCTACGGGTTTCGTCATTTTTTATCGCTCTCATACCGTTTCACGTATTCCTAGTCCGGTTGGCCCATATCTTTTCAAAAAACTATGAAGGCTGATTTTTAGGGCCCAAACTATATTTTTTCACCAAAATAACTCATAAGTCGTGGCTTATAGCTATGAGTTTTGGTTGTTAGCCGTTTCGGATAGACCTAGGTCCAAACGGCTCAAACCTAGGCGACGGTTTTCCATCGGTTTTTATCAAACTCATACCGTTTCACGTATTCCAACTCTAGTTGGCCGTATCTTCTTGACAAACTATGAAGGCGGATTTTGAGATCCCAAACTACATTTTTTCAACAAAATAACTCATAAGTCATGGCTTATAGCTATGAGTTTTGCTCGTTGGCCGCTTTCGGTAGAACTAAGTCCAAGCTGCTCAAACCTAGCCTTACGGTTTTTCATCGGTTTTATCTCACTCGTATCGTTTTACGTATTCCAACTCCAATTATCTCGTATCTTCTGACAAACTATGAAGGCTGATTTTGAGAGCCCAAACTACCTTTTTTCCCCAAAATAACTCGTAAGTCACGGCTTAGAGCGATGAGCTTTTGTCGTTGGCTCGTTTCGCATCGAACTAGGTCCAAGCTTGCTCCGACGTAGCCTACGGTGTTTCGTCGGTTTGTATCGCTCTTATACCGTTTCACGTTTTCCAAGTCCGGTTGGCCCATATCTTCTTAAAAAAACTATGAAGGCTAATTTTGAGGGCCCAAGTTTGTATTTTTTCACCAAAATAACTCATAAGTCGTGGCTTATAGCTATGAGTTTTGGTTGTTGGCCGTTTCGGATAGACCTAGGTCCAAACGGGTCAAACCTAGCCTAATAGTTTTCCATCGGTTTTTATCACACTCATACCGTTTCACATATTCCAACTCTAGTTGGTCCGTATCTTCACGACAAACTATGAAGGCGGATTTTGAGAGTCCGAACTACGTTTTTTCACCAAAATAACTCATAAGTCATAGCTTATAGCCATGAGTTTTGGTCGTTGGCCGTTTTCGGTAGAACTAGGTCCAAACGGCTCAAACCTAGCCTTACAATTTTTTCATCGGTTTTTATCACACTCGTATCGTTTTACGTATTCCAACTCCGGTTAGCCGTATCTTATTGACAAACTATAAAGGCGATTTTGAGAGCCCAAACTACCTTTTTCCACCAAAATAACTCCTAAGTCACGGCTTAGAGCGATGAGCTTTTGTCGTTGGCCCATTTCGCATCGAACTAGGTCTAAGCTGCTCTAACCTAGCCCTACGGTGTTTCGTCGGTTTTATCGCTCTCATCTTGTTTCACGTATTCGAAGTCCGGTTGGCCCATATCTTAAAAAACTATGAAGGCTGATTTTGAGGGCCCAAACTACATTTTTTCACCAAAATAACTCATAAGTCGTGACTTATAGCTATGCGTTTTGGTTGTTGGCCCGTTTCGGATAGACTGGAGTCCGAACGACTCAAAACTAGCTCGACGGTTTCACCATCGGTTTTTATCACACTCGTATCGCTTTACGTATTTCGACTCTAGTTAGCCGTATCTTCGACAAACTATGAAGGCGGATTTTGAGAGCCCAAACTACGTTTTTTCACCAAAATAACTCGTAAGTCATTGCTTATAGCTATGAGTTTTGGTCGTTGGCCGTTTTCGGTAGAGCTCAGGTCCAAGCTGACTCGAACCTAGCACTGTACGTTTTTTCATCGGTTTTTATCACACTCGTATCGTTTTACGTATTCCAACTCCGGTTAGCCGTATCTTCTTAACAAACTATGAAGGCTGATTTTGAGAACACGAAACAACCTTTTTTCACGAAAATAACTCGTAAGTCACGGCTTAGAGCGATGAGCTTTTGTCGTTGACCGTTTCGCATCGAACTAGGTCCAAGCTTGCTCCGACCTAGCCCTACGGTGTTTCGTCTGTTTTTATCGCTCTCATACAGTTTCACGTATTCCAAGTCCGGTTGGCCCATATCTTCTAAAAAACTATGAAGGCTGATTTTGAGGGCCCAAACTACATTTTTTCACCAAAATAACTCATAAGTAGTGGCTTATAGCTATGAGTTTTGGTTGTTGACCCGTTTCGGATAGACTTAGGTCCAAACAACTCAAACCTAGCACTGACGGTTTTTCCATCGGTTTTTATCACACTCATACCGTTTCACATATTCCAACTCTAGTTGGCCGTATCTTTCGACAAACTATGAAGGCGGATTTTGAGAGGCCAAACTACGTTTTTTCACCAAAATAACTCATAAGTCATGGCTTATAGCTATAAGTTTTGGTCGTTGGCCGTTTTTGGTAGAACTTGGTCCAAGCTTGCTCAAACCTAGCTTGACGGTTTTCCATCGGTTTTTATCACACTCGTATCGTTTTACGTATTCCAACTCCGGTTAGCCGTATCTTCTTGACAAACTATGAAGGCGATTTTTAGAACACAAACAACCTTTTTCACCAAAATAACTAGTAAGTCACGGCTTAGAGCGATGAGCTTTTGTCGTTGACCGTTTCGCATCGAACTAGGTCCAAGCTGCTCCGACCTAGCCCTACGGTGTTTCGTCTGTTTTTATCGCTCTCATACAGTTTCACGTATTCCAAGTCCGGTTGGCCCATATCTTCTTAAAAAACTATGAAGGCTGATTTTGAGGGCCCAAACTATATTTTTTCACCAAAATAACTCATAAGTCGTGACTTATAGCTATGAGTTTTGGTTGTTGGCCGTTTCGGATAGACCTGGGTCCAAACGACTCAAAACTAGCTGACGGTTTCACCATCGGTTTTTATCACACTCATATCGTTTTACGTATTCTAACTCCGGTTAGCCGTATCTTCTTGACAAACTATGAAGGCGGATTTTGAGAGCCCGAACTACGTTTTTTCACCAAAATAACTCATAAGTCATTGCTTATAGCTATGAGTTTTGGTCGTTGGCCGTTTTCGGTAGAGCTCAGGTCCAGAACGGCTCAAACCTAGCCGACGGTTTTCCATCGGTTTTTATCACACTCGTATCGTTTTAAGTATTCCAACTCCGGTTAGCCGTATCTTATCGACAAACTATGAAGGCGGTTGTGAGAACACAAACAACCTTTTTTCACGAAAATAACTCGTAAGTCACGGCTTAGAGCGATGAGCTTTTGTCGTTGACCCGTTTCGCATCGAACTAGGTCCAAGCTTGCTCCAACCTAGCCCTACGGTGTTTCGTACTGTTTTTATCGCTCTCATACCGTTTCACGTATTCCAAGTCCGGTTGGCCCATATCTTAAAAAACTATGAAGGTGATTTTGAGGGCCCGAAACTACATTTTTTCACCAAAATAACTCATAAGTAGCGAGCTTATAGCTATGAGTTTTGGTTGTTGACCCGTTTCGGATAGACTTAGGTCCAAACGGCTCGAACCTAGCTGACGGTTTTCCATCGGTTTTTATCACACTCATACCGTTTCACGTATTCCAACTCTAGTTGGCCGTATCTTACGACAAACTATGAAGGCGGATTTTGAGAGGCCAAACTACGTTTTTTCACCAAAATAACTCATAAGTCATGGCTTATAGCTATAAGTTTTGGTCGTTGGCCGTTTTCGGTAGAACTTGGTCCAAGCTTGCTCGAACCTAGCTGACGGTTTTCCATCGAGTTTTTATCACACTCGTATCATTTCACGTATCCGACTCCGGTTAGCCGTATTTTCTTGGCAAACTATGAAGGCGATTTTAGAACACAAAGAACCTTTTTTCACCAAAATAACTCGTAAGTCGAGGCTTAGAGCGATGAGCTTTTATCGTTGGCCGTTTCGCATCGAACTAGGTCCAGTTTGCTCCAACGTAGCCTACGGGTTTCGTCGGTTTTTATCGCTCTCATACCGTTTCACGTATTCCAAGTCCGGTTGGCCCATATCTTCGAAAAAACTACGAAGGTGATTTTTAGGGCCCAATTGTAGTTTTTCACCAAAATAACTCATAAGTCGTGGATTATAGCTATGAGCTTTTGTTGTTGGCCGTTTCAAATAGAACTGGGTCCAGAACGGCTCGAAACCTAGCTTGACGGTTTTCCATCGGTTTTTATCACACTCATACCGTTTCACGTATTCCAACTCTAGTTGGCCGTATCTTCTTAACAAACTATGAAGGCGGATTTTAGAGCCCGAACTACGTTTTTTCACCAAAATAACTCATAAGTCATTGCTTATAGCTATGAGTTTTGGTCGTTGGCCCGTTTTCGGTAGAACTAGGTCCAGAACGGCTCAAACCTAGCTTGACGGTTTTTCATCGGTTTTTATCACACTCGTATCGTTTTACGTATTCCGACTCCGGTTAGCCGTATCTTAACGACAAACTATGAAGGCTGATTTTGAGAACACAAACAACCTTTTTCACGAAAATAACTCGTAAGTCACGGCTTAGAGCGATGAGCTTTTGTCGTTGACCCGTTTCGCATCGAACTAGGTCAGCTTGCTCCGACCTAGCCTACGGTGTTTCGTCGGTTTTTATCGCTCTCATACCGTTTCACGTATTCCAAGTCCGGTTGGCCCATATCTTAAAAAACTATGAAGGCTGATTTTGAGGGCCCGAAACTACATTTTTTCACCAAAATAACTCATAAGTAGCGGCTTATAGCTATGAGTTTTGGTTGTTGACCGTTTCGGATAGACTTAGGTCCAAACGGCTCGAACCTAGCATGACGGTTTTCCATCGGTTTTTATCACACTCATACCGTTTCACGTATTCCAACTCTAGTTGGCCGTATCTTCACGACAAACTATGAAGGCGGATTTTGAGAGGCCAAACTACGTTTTTTCACCAAAATAACTCATAAGTCATGGCTTATAGCTATAAGTTTTGGTCGTTGGCCGTTTTCGGTAGAACTTGGTCCAAGCTTGCTCAAACCTAGCTGACGGTTTTCCATCGGTTTTTATCACACTCGTATCGTTTTACGTATTCCAACTCCGGTTAGCCGTATCTTCTTGACAAACTATGAAGGCTGATTTTTAGAACACAAACAACCTTTTTCACCAAAATAACTAGTAAGTCACGGCTTAGAGCGATGAGCTTTTGTCGTTGACCCGTTTCGCATCGAACTAGGTCCAAGCTTGCTCCGACCTAGCCTACGGTGTTTCGTCGGTTTTTATCGCTCTCATACCGTTTCACGTATTCCAAGTCCGGTTGGCCCATATCTTCAAAAAACTATGAAGGCTGATTTTGAGGGCCCGAACTACATTTTTTCACCAAAATAACTCATAAGTCGTGACTTATAGCTATGAGTTTTGGTTGTTGGCCGTTTCGGATAGAACTGGGTCCAAACGGCTCAAAACTAGCACTGACGGTTTCACCATCGGTTTTTATCACACTCATATCGTTTTACGTATTCTAACTCCGGTTAGCCGTATCTTCTTGACAAGCTATGAAGGCGGATTTTGAGAGCCCAAACTACGTTTTTTCACCAAAATAACTCGTAAGTCATTGCTTATAGCTATGAGTTTTGGTCGTTGGCCGTTTTCGGTAGAACTAGGTCCAAACGGCTCAAACCTAGTCGACGGTTTTTCATCGGGTTTTATCACACTCATATCGTTTTACGTATTCCAACTCCGGTTAGCCGTATCTTCTTGACAAACTATGAATGCGATTTTGAGAACACAAACAACCTTTTTTCACGAAAATAACTCGTAAGTCACGGCTTAGAGCGATGAGCTTTTGTCGTTGACCGTTTCGCATCGAACTAGGTCCAAGCTGCTCCAACCTAGCCTACGGTGTTTCGTCTGTTTTTATCGCTCTCATACCGTTTCACGTATTCCAAGTCCGGTTGGCCCATATCTTCTTAAAAAACTATGAAGGCTGATTTTGAGGGCCCAAACTACATTTTTTCACCAAAATAACTCATAAATCGTGGCTTATTGCTATGAGTTTTGGTTGTTGACCCGTTTCGGATAGACCTAGGTCCAAACGGCTCAAACCTAGCACGACGGTTTTCCATCGGTTTTTATCACGGTCATACCGTTTCACGTATTCCAACTCTAGTTGGCTTGTATCTTCTTAACAAACTATGAAGGCGGATTTTGAGAGGCCAAACTACGTTTTTTCACCAAAATAACTCATAAGTCATGGCTTATAGCTATGAGTTTTGGTCGTTGGCCCGTTTCGGTAGAACTTGGTCAAGCTTGCTCCGACCTAGCCTTACGGTTTTTCATCGGTTTTTATCACACTCGTATCATTTCACGTATCCAACTCCGGTTAGCCGTATTTTCTTGGCAAACTATGAAGGCGATTTTTAGAACACAAAGAACCTTTTTTCACCAAAATAACTCGTAAGTCAAGGCTTAGAGCGATGAGCTTTTATCGTTGGCCCGTTTCGCATCGAACTAGGTCAAGTTTGCTCCAACGTAGCCTACGGGTTTCGTCGGTTTTATCGCTCTCATAACGTTTCACGTATTCCAAGTCCGGTTGGCCCATATCTTCGAAAAAACTACGAAGGCTGATTTTTAGGGCCCAAGCTGTAGTTTTTCACCAAAATAACTCATAAGTCGTGGCTTATAGCTATGAGCTTTTGTTGTTGGCTCGTTTCAAATAGACCTAGGTCCAAACGGCTCGAAACCTAGCTGACGGTGTTTCCATCGGTTTTTATCACACTCATACCGTTTCACGTATTCCGACTCTAGTTGGCCGTATCTTCTTAACAAACTATGAAGGCGGATTTTAGAGCCCGAACTACGTTTTTTCACCAAAATAACTCATAAGTCATTGCTTATAGCTATGAATTTTGGTCGTTGGCCGTTTTCGGTAGAACTAGGTCCAAGCTGACTCAAACCTAGCCTTGACAGTTTTTTCATCGGTTTTTATCACACTCGTATCGTTTTACGTATTCCGACTCCGGTTAGCCGTATCTTCTTGACAAACTATGAAGGCTGATTTTGAGAACACAAACAACCTTTTTTCACGAAAATAACTCGTAAGTCACGGCTTAGAGCGATGAGCTTTTATCGTTGACCCGTTTCGCATAGAACTAGGTCCAAGCTGCTCCGACCTAGCCTACGGTGTTTCGTCCGTTTTTATCGCTCTCATACCGTTTCACGTATTCCAAGTCCGGTTGGCCCATATCTTATTAAAAACTATGAAGGCTGATTTTGAGGGCCCGAAACTATATTTTTTCACCAAAATAACTCATAAGTAGTGGCTTATAGCTATGAGTTTTGGTTGTTGACCCGTTTCGGATAGACTTAGGTCCAAACGGCTCAAACCTAGCATGACGGTTTTCCATCGGTTTTTATCACACTCATACCGTTTCACGTATTCCAACTCTAGTTGGCCGTATCTTCACGACAAACTATGAAGGCGGATTTTGAGAGGCCAAACTACGTTTTTTCACCAAAATAACTCATAAGTCATGGCTTATAGCTATAAGTTTTGGTCGTTGGCCGTTTTCGGTAGAACTTGGTCCAAGCTTGCTCAAACCTAGCCTGACGAGTATTTCCATCGAGTTTTTATCACACTCGTATCGTTTTACGTATTCCAACTCCGGTTAGCCGTACCTTCTTGACAAACTATGAAGATGATTTTTAGAACACAAACAAACTTTTTCACCAAAATAACTAGTAAGTCACGGCTTAGAGCGATGAGCTTTTGTCGTTGACCGTTTCGCATCGAACTAGGTCAGCTTGCTCCAACCTAGCCTACGGTGTTTCGTCTGTTTTTATCGCTCTCATACCGTTTCACGTATTCCAAGTCCGGTTGGCCCATATCTTCTTAAAAAACTATGAAGGCTGATTTTGAGGGCCCGAACTACATTTTTTCACCAAAATAACTCATAAGTCGTGACTTATAGCTATGAGTTTTGGTTGTTGGCCGTTTCGGATAGACTGGAGTCCAAACGGCTCAAAACTAGCTGACGGTTTCACCATCGGTTTTTATCACACTCGTATCGTTTTACGTATTCCGACTCCGGTTAGCCGTATCTTCGACAAACTATGAAGGCGGATTTTGAGAGCCCAAACTACTTTTTTCACCAAAATAACTCGTAAGTCATTGCTTATAGCTATGAGTTTTGGTCGTTGGCCGTTTTCGGTAGAACTAGGTCCAAACGGCTCAAACCTAGCCTGACGGTTTTTCATCGGTTTTTATCACACTCGTATCGTTTTACGTATTCCGACTCCGGTTAGCCGTATCTTCAACAAACTATGAAGGCTGATTTTGAGAACACAAACAACCTTTTTTCACGAAAATAACTCGTAAGTCACGGCTTAGAGCGATGAGCTTTTGTCGTTGACCGTTTCGCATCGAACTAGGTCCAAGCTGCTCCGACCTAGCCTACGGTGTTTCGTCTGTTTTTATCGCTCTCATCTTGTTTCACGTATTCCAAGTCCGGTTGGCCCATATCTTCTTAAAAAACTATGAAGGCTGATTTTGAGGGCCCGAACTACATTTTTTCACCAAAATAACTCATAAATCGTGGCTTATAGCTATGAGTTTTGGTTGTTGACCGTTTCGGATAGACTTAGGTCCAAACGGCTCAAACCTAGCATGACGGTTTTCCATCGGTTTTTATCACACTCATACCGTTTCACGTATTCCAACTCTAATTGGCCGTATCTTCACGACAAACTATGAAGGCGGATTTTGAGAGGCCAAACTACGTTTTTTCACCAAAATAACTCATAAGTCATGGCTTATAGCTATAAGTTTTTGTCGTTGGCCCGTTTTCGGTAGAGCTCAGGTCCGAATAGCTCGAACCTAGCTTGACCAGTTTTTTCATCGGTTTTTATCACACTCGTATCGTTTTACGTATTCCAACTCCGGTTAGCCGTATCTTCTTGACAAACTATGAAGGCTGATTTTGAGAACACAAACAACCTTTTTTCACGAAAATAACTCGTAAGTCACGGCTTAGAGCGATGAGCTTTTGTCGTTGAGCCGTTTCGCATCGAACTAGGTCCAAGCTTGCTCCGACCTAGCCTACGGTGTTTCGTCTGTTTTTATCGCTCTCATACCGTTTCACGTATTCCAAGTCCGGTTGGCCCATATCTTCTAAAAAACTATGAAGGTGATTTTGAGGGCCCGAAACTACATTTTTTCACCAAAATAACTCATAAGTCGTGGCTTATAGCTATGAGTTTTGGTTGCTTGGCCGTTTCGAGATAGACCTAGGTCTAAACGGCTCAAACTTAGTCGACAATTTTTCCATCGGTTTTTATCACACTCATACCGTTTCACCTATTCAAACTCTAGTTGGCCGTATCTTCTTGACAAACTATGAAGGCGGATTTTGAGAGCCCGAACTACGTTTTTTCACCAAAATAACTCATAAGTCAAGGCTTATAGCTATGAGTTTTGGTCGTTGGCCCGTTTTCGATAGAACTAGGTCCAAACGGCTCACACCTAGCCTTACGGTTTTTCATCGGTTTTTATCACACTCGTATCGTTTTACGTATTCCAACTCCGGTTAGCCGTATCTTGTTTACAAACTATAAAGGCGATTTTGAGAGCCCAAACTACCTTTTTTCACCAAAATAACTCGTAAGTCACGGCTTAGAGCGACGAGCTTTTGTCGTTGGCCCATTTCGCATCGAACTAGGTTCAAGCTTGCTCCAACCTAGCCCTACGGTGTTTCGTCGGTTTTATCGCTCTCATACCGTTTCACGTATTCCAAGTCCGGTTGGCCCATATCTTCTTAAAAACTATGAAAGCTGATTTTGAGGGCCCGAACCACATTTTTCACAAAAATAACTCATAAGTCGTGGCTTATAGCTATTACTTTTGGTTGTTGGCCGTTTCGAGATAGACCTAAGTCAAAACGGCTCAAACGTAGCTTGACGGTTTTCCATCAATATTTATCACACTCGTATCGTTTTACGTATTCCGGCTCCGGTTAGCCGTATCTTCTTGACAAACTATGAAGGCTGATTTTGAGAACACAAACAACCTTTTTCACGAAAATAACTCGTAAGTCACGGCTTAGAGCGATGAGCTTTTGTCGTTGGCCGTTTCGCATCGAACTAGGTCCAAACTACTCCAACCTAGCCTACGGTGTTTCGTTAGTTTTTATCGCTCCCATACCGTTTCACGTATTCCAAGTCCGGTTGGCCCATATCTTTATAAAAACTATGAAAGCTGATTTTGAGGGCCCGAACTACATTTTTTCACCAAAATAACTCATAAGTCGTGGCTTATAGCTATGCGTTTTTGTTGTTGGCCCGTTTCGGATAGACTGAGGTCCAAACGGCTCAAACCTAGCACGACGGTTTTCCATCGGTTTTTATCACACTCATACCGTTTCACGTATTCAAACTCTAGTTGGCCGTATCTTCTTGACAAACTATGAAGGCGGATTTTAAGAACCCAAACTACGTTTTTTCACCGAAATAACTCATAAGTCATAGCTTATAGCTATGAGTTTTGGTCGTTTGCCGTTTTCGGTAGAGCTCAGGTCCAAACGGCTCAAACCTAGCCTTACGGTTTTTCATCGGTTTTTATCACACTCGTATCGTTTTACGTATTCCAACTCCGGTTAGCCGTATTTTCTTGGCAAACTATGAAGGCTGATTTTTAGAACACAAAGAACCTTTTTTCACCAAAATAACTCGTAAGTCGAGGCTTAGAGCGATGAGCTTTTATCGTTGGCACGTTTTGCATCGAACTAGGTCCAAGCTTGCTCCGACATAGCTCTACGGGTTTCGTCGGTTTTTATCACTCTCATACAGTTTCACGTATTCCAAGTCCGGTTGGCCCATATCTTCTAAAAAACTACGAAGGCTGATTTTTAGGGCCCAAACTATATTTTTCACCAAAATAACTCATAAGTCGTGGCTTATAGCTATGAGTTTTGGTTGTTGGCCGTTTCGGATAGACCGAGGTCCAAACGGCTCGAACCTAGCATGACGGTTTTCCATCGGTTTTTATCACACTCATACCGTTTCACGTATTCCAACTCTAGTTGGCCGTATCTTGTTGACAAACTATGAAGGAAAATTTTGAGAGCCCAAAGTACGTTTTTTCACAAAAATAACTCATAAGTCATGACTTATAGCTATGAGTTTTGGTCGTTGGCCGTTTTCGATAGAGCTCAGGTCGAAACGGCTCGAACCTAGCCTTACGGTTTTTCATCGGTTTTTATCACACTCGTATCGTTTTACGTATTCCAACTCCGGTTAGCCGTATCTTCTTGACAAACTATGAAGGCGATTTTGAGAGCCCAAACTACTGTTTTTCACCAAAATAACTCGTAAGTCACGGCTTAGAGCTATGAGCTTCTGTCGTTGGCCCATTTCGCATCGAACTAGGTCAGCTTGCTCCGACCTAACCTACGGTGTTTCGTCGGTTTTTATTGCTCTCATACCGTTTCACGTATTCCAAGTCCGGTTGGCCATATCTTCTAAAAAACTAGGAAGGCTGATTTTGAGGGCCCGAACTACATTTTTCACCAAAATAACTCATAAGTCGTGGCTTATAGCTATGAGTTTTGGTTCTTGGCCGTTTCGGATAGACTGAGGTCCAAACGGCTCAAACCTAGCATGACGGTTTTTCATCGGTTTTTATCACACTCATACCGTTTCACGTATTCCAACTCTAGTTGGCCGTATCTTCTTTACAAACTATGAAGGCATATTTTGAGATCCCGAACTACGTTTTTTCGGCAAAATAACTCATAAGTCATGACTTATAGCTATGAGTTTTGGTCGTTAGCCGTTTTCGATAGAAGCTAGGTCCAAACGGCACAAACCTAGCCTTACGGTTTTTCATCGGTTTTTATCACGGTCGTATCGTTTTACGTATTCCGACTCCGGTTAGCCGTATCTTCGACAAACTATGAAGGCTGATTTTGAGACCCCGAACAACCTTTTTTCACCAAAATAACTCGTAAGTCACGGCTTAGAGCGATGAGCTTTTGTCGTTGGCCGTTTCACATTGAACTAGGTCCAAGCTTGCTCCAACCTAGCCTACGGTGCTTCGTCAATTTTAATCGCTCTCATACAGTTTCACGTATTCCAAGTCCGGTTGGCCCATATCTTCTTAAAAAACTATGAAGGCTGATTTTGATAGCCCAAACTACATTTTTCACCAAAATAACTCATAAATCGTGGCTTATAGCTATGAGTTTTGGTTGTTGGCCGTTTCGGATAGAACTAGGTCCAAACGGCTCAAACCTAGCCTTACAGTTTTTCATCGGTTTTTATCACACTCGTATCGTTTCACGTATTTCAACTCCGGTTAGCTCGTATATTCTTGACAAACTATGAAGGCTGATTTTGAGAGCCCAAACTACCTTTTTTCACCAAAATAACTCGTAAGTCACGGCTTAGAGCGATGAGCTTTTGTCGTTGGCCCATTTCGCATCGAACTAGGTCCAGCTTGCTCCAACCTTGCCTACGGGTTTCGTCGGTTTTTATCGCTCTCATACTCGTTTCACGTATTCCAAGTCCGGTTGGCTCATATCTTCTCAAAAAACTATGAAGGCTGATTTTCAGGGCCTGAACTGTATTTTTTCACCAAAATAAGCGATAAGTCGTGGCTTATAGCTATGAGTTTTGGTTGTTAGCCCGTTTCGGATAGACACTAGGTCCAAACGGCTCGAAACCTTGCCTCACGGTTTTCCATCGGTTTTTATCACGGTCATACCGTTTCACGTATTCCAACTCTAGTTGGCTCGTATCTTCACGACAAACTATGAAGGCGGATTTGGAGAGCCCGAACTACGTTTTTTCACCAAAATAACTCATAAGTCATGGCTTATAGATATGAGTTTTGGTCGTTGGCCGTTCAGGTAGAACTAGGTCCAAGCTGCTCGACCTAGCCTTACGGTTTTTCATCGGTTTTTATCACACTCATATCATTTCACGTATCCAACTCCGGTTAGCTCGTATTTTTCTTGGCAAACTATGAAGGCGATTTTTAGAACACAAACAACCTTTTTTCACCAAAATAACTCATAAGTCAAGGCTTAGAGCGATGAGCTTTTATCGTTGGCCGTTTCGCATCGAACTAGGTCCAAGCTTGCTCCAACGTAGCCATATAGGTTTCATCATTTTTTATCGCTCTCATCTTGTTTCACGTATTCCAAGTCCGGTTGGCCCATATCTTTATCAAAAAACTATGAAGGCTGATTTTCATGGCCCAACTTGTAGTTTTTCACCAAAATAACTCATAAGTCGTGGCTTATAGCTATGAGTTTTGGTTGTTGGCCGTTTCGGATAGACCTAGGTCCAGAACGGCTCGAACCTAGCTTGACGGTTTTCCATCGGTTTTTATCACGCTCGTACCGTTTCACGTATTCCGACTCTAGTTGGCCGTATCTTCTTGACAAACTATGAAGGCGGATTTTGAGAGCCCAAACTACGTTTTTTCACCAAAATAACTCGTAAGTCATGGCTTATAGCTATGAGTTTTGGTCGTTGGCCGTTTTCGGTAGAACTAGGTCCAAACTACTCCGACCTAGCCTACGGTGTTTCGTCGGTTTTTATCGCTCTTATACCGTTTCACGTATTTCAAGTCCGGTTGGCCCATATCTTAAAAAACTATGAAGGCTGATTTTGAGGTCCCGAACTATATTTTTTCACCAAAATAACTCATAAGTCGTGGCTTATAGCTATGAGTTTTGGTTGTTGGCCGTTTCGGATAGACTTAGGTCCAAACGGCTCAAACCTAGCCTAACGAGTTTTCCATCGAGTTTTTATCACACTCATACCGAGTTCATGTATTCCAACTCTAGTTGGTCCGTATCTTCACGACAAACTATGAAGGCGGATTTTGAGAGCCAAACTACGTTTTTTCACCAAAATAACTCATAAGTCATGGCTTATAGCTATGAGTTTTGTTCGTTGGCC